>CAUYRB010037971.1:0-88083 GCA_963574695.1 Propithecus perrieri
GGGGGGAGGGGGGAGGGGGGCGGCGGGGACGGGTATTTTCATACACAAAGAGTACAACGCGCACCACCCGAAGGATGGACATATTTGAAACTCGGACTTGGGGGGGGGCAAGGGCAACATAAGTAACATAAACATCTGTACCCCCATAATATGCTGAAAGAAAAAAAAAAAAAAAAAACCACAACAAAAAGATAAATCACCGTGATCAAGTGGGTCTTTCATCCTTGGGATGCAAGGATGGTTTAAGATACAAAATCAATAAATGTGATCCACCACATAAACAGAAGAAAATACAAAGTCCACATGATCATCTACATAGAGGCAGAAAAAGCATTTGACAAAATCCAGCAACATTTCATGATAGAAACCATCAACAAACTAGGCAGAGAGGGAACATTTCTTAAAATTATAAAAGCCATATATGACAAACCCACAATCAATATCATACTGAATAGGGAAAAGTTGAAAGCATTTATCCTAAGAACTGGAACAAGACAGTAGTGCCCATTGTCATCACTTCTATTCTTCACAGTACGGAAAGTCCTAGCCAGAGTAATCAGGCAAGAGAAAGAAATAAAAATATCTAAATCAAGAAAGAGTAAATCAGACTACCCTATTAACTCATGATATAATCTTGCATCTAGGAAACCCTAAAAACTCCACCAAAAGACCTCTAGAATTGATAAATAAATTCGGCAAAGTTCCAGGTTACAAATCAATGTACAAAAATCTGTAGCATTTCCATATACTAATAAAAGTTAAGCTGAGGAACAAATCAAGGACTCAATACCATTTACAATAGCTACAAAGAAAATAAAATACCTAGAAATATACTTAACCAAGGAGGTGATAGAGCTCTAAAAGCAGAATTATATCCTCTTCAAGAGCCACATGTAGTCACCAACAAATTGGTATTAACTGATCAACACTTAAGTGCACATATAGTAATAACATTCATCAGGCAGATGGGAGGGGGGAGGAGGGGATGGACATATACACATCTAATGGGTGTAGTGTGCACTGTCTGGGGGATGGACACACTTGAAGCTCTGACTTGGGTGGGGTAAAGGCAATTATGTAACCTAAACATTTGTACCCCTGTAATATGCTGAAATAAAAAAAAAAAAAGAACTATAAAACACTTATGAAAGAAATCATAGATGACACAAACAAATGGAAAAGCATCTCATGCTCATGGATTGGTAGAATCAACATTGTTAAAATGTTCATATCGCCCAAAGTGATTTACAGATTCAATGCAATGCATATGAAAATACCAACGTCACACTTCATAGATCTAGAAAAAAATAATTCTGCACTTCATTTGGAACCAAAAAATAGAAAATAAAACCCCAAATAGCCAAAGTATTCTTAAACAAAGAGAACAAATCTGGAGGCATCACATTACCCAACTTCAAATTATACTATAAGGTTATAGTAACCAAAATAGCATAGTACTGGTATAAAACTAGAAACATAGATAATGGAACAGAACAGAGAACCCAGAAATAAAACCACCTACAACCAACTGATCTTTGACAAAGCATACAACAATATATACCGGGGGAAAGGAAGCCCTATTTAATAAATGGTGCTGTGAAAATTGGATAGCCACAAGCAGAAGAATAAAACAGTACTCCTATCTCTCACCACATACAAAAAATTCATTCAAGGTGGATAAAAGACTTAAATGTAAGGCATCAAACCATAAAATTTCTGGAGGAAAACAGAGGAAAATCTTTTCTAGACAATGACCTTGGCAAAGAATTTATGAATAAGACGCCAAAGGCAAATACAGCAACTACAAAATAAAATAAAAAATAAATAAATGTGACTTGGATTAAATTAAAAAGCTTCTGCACAGCAAAGGAAATAATCCACAGAGCAAATATACAGCAGAATGGAGAAAATATTTGCAAACTATATGTCTGGCAAAGGGCAAAAATGCAGAATCTACAAAGAACTCAAACAAATCAGTAAGAACAAAACCAAATAACCCCATTTACAAGTGGACAAAAGACATGAACAAAAGTTTTTTCAGAAGAAGATAGACAGATGGTCAACAAATATATGAAAAAATGCTTAACATGACTGATCATTAGGGAAATACAAATTAAAACCACACTGAGATACCATCATACCCCTCTAAGAATGGCCATTATTAAAATGTCAATAAACAATAGATGCTGGCATAGACAGAGAGAAAGGAATGCTTATACACTGTTAGTGGGTCTGCAAATTAGTGCAACCTCTATGGAAAATAGTATGGAGATTCCTCAAACAAATAAAAGTAGACCTACCATTCCATCCAGTAATCCCACTACTGGATGTCTACCCAAAGGAAAAGAAATTGTTTTATCAAAAAGACATCTGCGCACAATGTTTATTGCAGCACAATTCACAATTGCAAAGATGTGGAATCAACTCAAGTGCCCATCAGTTCATGAGTGGATACAAAAATGTGAGAATGTATATATACTTATGTATATATATATATTTATATATAATACATATATACACACACATATACATACATACACTATGGAGTGCTACTCAGCTATAAAAGGAATGATATAATGCTTTTTGCAGCAACTTGGATGGAACTAGAGACCATTATCCTAAGTGAAGTATCTCAGGAATGGATAAACAAACACCACATGTACTCTCTAATTATTGGGAGCTAAACAATGGCACATACAGGCACAAAGACATGTAAAGGACATTGGAAACCAAGAAAGGGGGAGGCTGGGAGGAATTAAGGTGTAAGAACTAACCTGTCCAGTACAATGAACACTATTCTGGTGATGGGCATGCTAACAGCCCAACTTAAACACTGTACAAGATATCCATGTAACAAAAACATTTGTACCCCTTAATATTTTGAAATAAAAAAGACACCATATTTAATTTATTTTAAAAAGAAAAGAAAAACTAATTGGAGAAACTAATAAAATTTGAGTTTCTTTGGAGCTCTCTAAATCTTCTTAAGGAACTTCTTGGTTATACAGTATGAGCACAGGTGGGTACTAATATAGATTATCTTGTGATAGATAACTTTTGATATTTTAAGTCTAGATCATTTTCAGATTTAGATATATTTTCTTTTTGAAACATAATCTTTTTGTAGTAGAATATTTGTATCAGGAAATAAATAAGATATATGTATGTATATTTTCAAGATTCTCCCTATTAATATCCTGGAAGAGATTTAGTTATGAAACTTCAACAGTCCTGGATGAGTTCAAGGTAGGAAAGCATTGTATATAATGATAAATTAGTGTCCCAATGTTTAGGCCTCATAAAATGTATTTAGATATATTTAAATATCACACACATTGTTATTATAACCAATATAAATATATAGAATCAGAATAGGTAACTAATCACAGGAAAGCCAGGCATGTCTTTATTCTGCAGGAAAAGGTTTTTAGGTTCAAATATGCTCCCCTTTCTCCAACTATAGCTTATAGTTCTACAATTTTTTTTCAAATGTTGGTAGGGCTCATGCACTTAATTCAGAGAAAAACAGTATTCTGGCAAGTGTGATATCTGATAGCAATACTAGGGTATTTGTCCCATATATTTTATCTCCATATGATACGCCACTTCAACCCTTGCACACACAAACCCACACACAAGCATATGTGCATACCCAACACACACATATACACGCATTCCATAGCACTGATGAATGGTTGCATTTGAGGTCATTGTGGTCATCTGACCTCTGAGTGTGCACTGTTTTCTCCTCCTCCTCCTCCTCTTCCTCCCCTTTATGTTTATGATACTTAACCTGAATAGGAAACACCAATCATGTGTTCTGGATATAGTTCTATTCATGCTTGCATTGAGGGTTACACGTTGAAAGAATTGAAGCATGAACCTCTTAATGTAAAGAATATTCTTGTGCTCAATGTTGATACATTCAGTTTTCTTCTAAAGTGAGGTTTAAAATAAGTAAGAATTTAAGACCCTTAGGGTAAAAGACATTAATAAGAATTCATGTTTGATAATAATGTCTATTATAGGGCAGAAATTTATTTTCTTTACTCATTTATTCTTATTAAATGATATAATAGTTATGATAAAATATTAATAGAATTCAGCTACTATATATTCTAAATACTTGAAGAATATCAGAAATAATTTCAAAATTTGTATATTGGTCTTAGATGGCAGTTGATAATGAGATAGCTTCCACAGATAGATTAGAAATCTATTAATAAATGATAGGCAAGAAATAGGGAAACACAGTTCATGAAGTCAGGTCTTTAAATAAAAGTACAAATTAGACTTCATAGGGTAGCAGTGCAACTCCCCTTGCCCCAAATTGCCTTTTATTGAAACAATTAAACTACTGCTACAGTTTTGCGACAAGATTAAGATTGCTATTTGGGACTAATTGCCAGGATGTAAGATTAAGTTATTATGACAACAAACTCGATCCCATCTAGTGTTCCAAACTGGAACAAGTCATTTTAAGACCAATCCAACATTGCAACATCTAAATGAATCAACATTTAGTAACATGAGCCAATTCAAGAACTTCCAGGGCAAAAGAGCCAATCACGAAATAAAATTTATTAACTGAATCACACAAAGGTAGAATAACCTATCAGGTGGGAAATATCACAACACAATTATTGCAAAATCACCACCTGGACTTACAGATCTAGGCCAACTGAATAATCCTTTAAACCCAATCTAAAATGTTAATATTATGCCTCATTGTTTATTGATTCTCTTGCAGCTGAAGGGTGGAATCATATGAGAGGAAAATCAGAGACTATGTTTTAAAAGATCAATGCAGACACTTTCTTTCACTGAATATCAAAATATACGACTCCTGTATTGAATTCAAATTATGTAAATACTGTGATAGTTAAAGCCCCTTTCACCCTGAAGCTTGCAATGCCTGCTTTTCTTTTCTGGTTGGCAAAGTTTTGCCTTTGTTTCTGGCTAAACTGCAGTCTGCACTTCTATTTATGCCAAGTTCATATTCTTCTTTCACATCATGATACTAAACAGAAGATGATTTCTTAACAGAGATAAATATTATTTTCACTAAGGGAATTAAAACTACAAAGCACAGACATACAAAATAATCAATATCACCAAAATAAAAAAGGTGAAGTAAACAAGCAGAGAAATCATTCAGTTTTACATTTTTACAAAGCTCCTTAGAATTCCTTTTTACGAGCTACTAGATAAAGCCGTGATAAATTTGAACCACTGTTCCTAATACTCATTTTATCTCCTAAATTGCATTTTGCCTAGAACAAAGCTTGGCTATATCTTTCAATATTGTATTAGAGAAAGACACAAAGAAGCACCAGTTCCTGGGACCCGTGTAACTTAACATCTGAAGAATAAAATACTTGATATAGGTCTGTTGTCTTTGATTATCGTTTTCTGAAAAATAATCCATATATTGTGTCCACGACTTGAATTTAAGAAATGCAGCTGGATAGGAGACTTTCAGAAACTGATAGAGGAATTTGCTTCCTTTTTACACATTTACATATAATGTTCAGTCAGTTAATTATACATGTGAAGTATTTTCCTGAAGTATAAAAGCATAATAATAGGAAGAAACTAATACTAAGCCTTTACATTTATACTTTACAAACTACATGACTTCAACAAATAATTGCTGAGTGTTCTATTTAAAGAATGTTTCTATGTGAGTTGAACATCTGTCAAATGCTCACTAGGTTGTCTGACTGGCCTGTCAGGGTTCCTTTGATCTTTTATTTAGCAAGCATCAAGTATCTGCTAGGCTACAAGGGAAACAGGAAAGAGAGTGTGAATAACAAATTGGTCCATGATCACTGTCATTTCTTACGATTAAGAAATATTCCATTGTATACCTATACCAAATTTTCAGAATCCACTCATGAATTTATGGGCACTTGGGTTGTTTCCATATCCTTGCAATAGTGAATTGTGCTGCTATAAACATTCGGGTGCAGATGTCTTTATTATAGAATGTCTTTTGCTCTTTTAGGTAGATGCCTAATAGTGCTATTGCTGGATTGAATGGTATTTCTATTTTTAGCTCTTCGAGGTATCTGCAAATTCTTTTCCACAGAGGTTGCACTAATTTGCAGTCCCGCCAGCAGTGTAAGAGTGTTCCTGTCTCTCCACATCCTGGCCAGCATTTGTTGTTTTGGGATTTTTTGATAGAGGCCAATCTCACTGGTGTTAGGTGATATCTCGTTGTGGTTTTGATTTGCATTTCTCTAATGATTAGAGATGTTGAGCATTTTTTTTATATGTTTGCTGCACCTCTTATATTTTCCTGTATTACACGTAAGCCCATTATCCAAAGTAAGGTATCACAAGATCGGAAGAATGGGATCCACTTGTACTCGCCATCAAATTGGTACTAACTGATGAACACTAGGGTGCTCACGTGGCAGTAATACTCTCCAGGGATTAGGGGGATGGGGGGATAAACCCGCAACTAAAGGACACGGGGAGCATTGTAGAGAGAAAGGGCATGCCTCTAACCCTCGCTTGGGTGAGGCAAAGACATAAAATGTAACCATAATGTTTGTACCCTCATAATACCCAGAAATAAAAAAAAAAAAATCCATTTCCCAGATTGGTCCATGACTTCAGGCGTTTAGTTTGGCAGAGAAGAAAAAAAAAATAGGAACAAATAATCGCGATATGACAAGTGCATGGTAAGTTGAAAATGGAAAGCAATCAAAAGATAAGATTCAGATTTCTGAATTCTGGTGCTATCATTTATAGCCTACTTAATACTTATCTAGGATCTCAAAGAAAACATAGACAAAAGATGTGGTAAACAAACAAATAAGTGAAAAGCCAGATGTTTCCACTTGAGACTTTGACCTAAAACTTCTACTTAGATCATAACATGACTGGACTACACAGAAACTTCTCTTTCTGAGAATATTAACCAGTGTAAGCCTGAGAATCGATGTGAACAACATATTTCCTATGGCCTACTTGTTTTCAATACACCTGGACTTTAGCCCTTCATATTTCACCACCATGTTGATGAGTAAAGACCTGTCCAGGAAGAGCTCACAATTTGTAAAGAAAATGCAACTGGAAGAAAAATAGAGCCAAAAAGTATTCTGCCCCATGATTTGCACAGAGCTTGCCTTTGGCTTTTACTCTAGAGACTAGCAGTCTAAGTAAGATCAGTCTCAGACTGCTCATGTCTTAGCATGAAAAGAAGTGTCTCAGTAGACAAACAGATGAAAATAATGCCAGATGTTCCAAGGCCTTCCCATTGCTCTAGCCTTCTAGGAAAAATACAAACCTCCTAAAAGACCAAATACACATGAAAAGTAAATCATTGTACTTGAATATTTCAGAGAAATACTGCTATTTTGTGGTAGAACAACAGAGGACTGAGAGAAAGGGAGAGACATGAGGTTCCCTAGAGGATAACAGGTTATAATAGAGATATATACAAAATGCTGTGATGGTTTGATTGGGAAGGGAGGGTCGAAGCGATTTTCCTGGAAAAGTTAGCAAAAGCTTCAACTAAGAGGAAAAACTCCAGAATAGGCATCCCAGTACTGCCAGTGATCAGATCTGAGTATCTGAATAGAATTGCTAACTAGAAATATCACTGTGAATCTCTAGTATTATACTTTCATCCTAGTATATAATAATTATTGTATTATTTTCAGATATGTCCATTTGAAAATTAAAGTTCAGAAGCCAATAATAAAGACCACAGCAACATTATCTGGGTTATATTAATTTGTTGTGCTGCCCTTTCCTTAGATAAACTTCCATTAATTTGCATTTTTTGTTATGAAATCACTCAAATAGTAGTGAGTGCTGATTTATGGAGACTCAAAATTATTTGAAATTGCTTTGCCACTATTGTGAATTAGATTATGAAACTATTAGATGTACCTGCCTTGCCCTCTGATACCACCTGGGCATGTCTGTGTGTTAAAATGAAATAAGGGAAAGATTGAAGGCACTAGACTTAGAATCAGAAAATCTCCATTCCAACTTCTATTCTCATAGATTTGGAAATGGGAACATTGTATCATTCTTCTATCAAGTTCAGTTTTCTGGTGTAATTATCTTTTACAAAGTTGTCATGATCCTCAAATAAAAGAAAATTAAATGAAATTTTAGATCAGCATAAGCTAGTTTATTATTAATAGAATAGCATTCAAGACATTATCGCTTTCTCCCTGAGTTCATCTTTGGAATTATGTATATAAAGTTAATGGAAATTTTACAAGTTAGATAAAAGGGGGAATTAAGCAAAAGGATTTGGAGGTATTTAATAGATGAGTAAGATTATAGATTACTCTACCTAAGACTTCTTTACTCACATTTTAAATGTAGTCCTATACTTTAGTTCTAAAAAAATGAAAGTAAAAAGAAAAAGAATGGTGTCAGTTATAATTAAAAAATGATTGGGGGAGGTGTTTGATATGTTCATATTTAAGAACATTATATCTTCCTGGTGGAGTGACCATATTATCCCTGTATAATATTTCTCTAGTAATTTTCTTTGCTCTGAAGTCTATTTTATCACTATATATAATCACTCCTGATTTTTTTGGATTAATGTTCACATGAATTTTTTTCCATTCTTTTACTTTCAATACACCTGTGTCGTTGAATTTAAAGTGAGTTTCTTATAAACAGAATACCATTGGGTCATTTGTCACAAATAACACAATTTCTTTTTTTTTAAGAGTGAATAGTATTGCATACATGGCTCCCATTATATTTTTATTGAATTGGGCTGTTCTAGGTAGTGCTATCTTGATTTTATCAAAAGGAATGCCAGTAGTATGAAACAATACTTAGCCTGAATATATCTCTGGATGGCAGTCTATGAAACTTGTGTCATGTGAGACTCTGGATGAGGGTAGAAGCAAATCACCATTTGTTTCTCTAAATCCTTACTGTGGCTTAAGTTACCATTGGTTCTTTCTTAGTAAACTAGTGAGAAAAACAATTATGGAAGAAAAATAGTGTGTGAAACTTTGGTAATAGCAAGCAAATTTGAGAAGAGCACACCTTTAAAAATAGTTTTTCCTGACCCAGGTTTCAAAGATAGAATACATTCAAAGATGGAACATGACTGTACAGATAATTATATAATGCTGGGTTTGATTTTGAAAGTGGTTAATAGTTATTTGATATTTTTAAATTGGTGCTTACTCTGTACCTGACATTGTAAAGGTGCTAAATATCCCAAAAGGAGTAAGAAATGATACCGAACTTCATAGATTTTCAGACAAATAGAGGAAATATGTAAATATAATTGCAAATACAGTGTGAATGGATTTGTAATAGATAAATGCACAAGTCATACTAGGTGATAAAAGGCACAAATGACCAATTCTACTTTAGGTTGGGACAAACGGTCAGCAAAGAATCCCACAGTCTATTATGGGTTTTGTTGTGCAGCAGTTGAAATGACAATGAATTTTTCTAGACAATGTCAAATTACAGGCAACATGTCCATTACTCATAGTGATATTTTTGAGAGGATCTGGCATTAGCAGCAGCAATGTTACCTCCTAATGTATATTCATGAACATTGGGCATTTTTTTTACATAAACTTAAATATGGTGTTGTTGTTTTCAGTTTCCTGAGTGTAGATAAATGGCCTTTCATTCCCTTTCTAATTTGAAAGGAATTTGGATGCAAGCAATACTGTATATACCTAACTAGTAGTTTTTTGGTAAGGTCTTTTAGTTCTTTCACCAGCAGCTGTTGACTGAAGATATACAAAAATATTTTGTATTCAACTTTCTTCATTTTTTAATTCTTCTCGTCATTTTATTTCTACAAAGAAAATAACCTTTTTTTTTCAAGTGCAGTTCCATTTTCTTGTGAATTCTCATAGATCTTTGTGACTTTTAATATTGATAGAATTCAACAAGTTTAATCAATGATTTAGAAATATGAGATGCTTTAGAAGCCAGAATTTAGTAACGTTAAAGGCATTTTATAACACCTGAAACCATTTGCAAATTACCAAAATGATTTGTGATACTGGCCTGTTATTTCATAAATTGAAAATTTTTCCTTTTATTAAATGGCCATGCTATTTCTAGCTACAAAAGCCAGTCGAATTATTTATTTAGTTTTTTTAAGTCCTTGTAACCATTCTTTGACACCTTCTGAAGGAAAAAAAAAATTACATCCAGTGTAGGTCACTTGTTTCCAAGTGTGATGAAACCCATTTAACTTAGAGCCTAAAATAGATGATTAAAATCATTTTTAAGCTTTACCTATTTCATTGTTCAAAGTTATTGTACATTTTAGACACGAAGCAATTATGACCCAGAAGCTGATATGATTCAGAAAAGTTACAAACTTGATAATGATACAAAGATCAAACCTGAAGTAGTTTGGCATATTTAGATCTCAAATGGAAATTGCAATTAAATTTGTATTAAATTTAGGACCACAAACCTGCCCCAGACTTTCCTTTTGTGAGCATTAATTGAATATGTGCTCATTTTTAAAGATTATATCACATGTATTAAGAAACTATTCTATTGTGGCTTATAAAAAACAGATATTTATTAATATTTCTGACTGTTCTGGAGGTTGGAAGTCCAAGAACAGAGTGCCATATTGGTTGGGTTTTGGTGAAGGTTGCAGACTGTTGATTTCTTCTTGTATCCTAACAGAGTCTGAAAGAATTAGAGAGCTTTCTGGTGTCTCTTTCATAAGGGCACTAATTCCTTTCAAAAATGTTTCACCCTCATGGCCTAATCATCTCCAAAAAGCCCCATCTCCCATTACCACCATATTGGGAGTTAAAATTTTAATATATGAATTTTGGAGGGAGGACACAAACATGCTGCCCATAACAAAGGCAAAATTCAAATTATTTGTCTAAGAATGAATTAAATTACCAAAGCAACTGTGAATGCATATCCAAACATGATGACATCTTTAAAAATAATCTCTGAGAAAAGTATCTCCCAATGTGTTATGATTCCCTATATCACTATATATTCAGAAAGATAAGGAGAGCAAAATAAAAGTATAAAAAAAAGAGAGGGGAATGAATGGAAAAAGGGAGAGAAGGAGGGAGAACAGAGATGGTGGTGCATATTTCTTATAATCCCTACAAAGCTTAGGGATGGGTACTTTGTAATAACAGCCTGAATTGACAGCCAGCCATTAAACTACCATTTGAAAATAGAAAACTCAAATGTAAAATTACATTGATAAATTACAAATGGAAAAATTTAGGAAGCCTGTAATCTAGAGCATTTTTATGCCCAAGAAGTGGTTTAAGAAATAGTCATTACAGTACTATAGCTAAGATGAAATTTTAAAGTTAGATATTTTTAAGCATGTATATGCTAAATACTTTTAATGGAAAAATTAAGAATCCAGTGGGAAAGTTACTAATAACCTCCAAGTTCATTTGCTAGAAAATATGTATAATATGCAATCCCTCTGGGTGTCTTGTATTTAATTACCTTTTCGACTGTCCAAAACAATTAAAAACTTAGACTACTTCTCTTATGTTTATAAATTTATTGTGTTTTCTTTCTTTTAAAGTAAAGAATATTCCCTTGCTGTCACTACTTAGGACTTGGGGTGGGGGGACCACTGCCGGGACCCAGAGTGAGCTCCCTCTCTGACCCAGTGTTTTTGTAGGCTCTCCAGGCAGCTCTCTATATTAGTCTCAGGGTTCGTAGGGGTGGAGGCGCTCTCCCATAGCTAGGATTGCCAGAGTCCACAGTGGGAATGTGAATTGCTGGAGGTCTCTCACTTGCTCTTTCCCCCATGGGGGAAACTCTTTAGGCTCTCAGCACATTGGTTGTACAGGCTGCCTTGCTTCCCTCTTCTTCTTTGCTTTGGGTGTTTCCTGTCAGTTCACTATTGAATTTCAGCATTTTCTCTTAGATGATCTATTTGAAATGTGATTATCTATGTGCTCCTTTGGTTCTTCTTTGTGGAGAAGGAAAGTACTAGAAGCCTCTCATTAGCTATCTTGAAGCCCTACCTTTTTATTTTTGAGTTTCACTGTTCTTTATATGTTTTAGATAATCAGATATATAATTTGCAAATATTTTCTACCATTCTGAGGGCTGTATTTTCACTTTCTTCATGGTGTTTTTTGAACCACAAAGTTTTAAATTTTGATTAAGTCCAAGTTTTTCAGAAGTCAAGATTATGAAGATTTACCCCTATGTTTTCTTCTAAGGGATTTCATCCATTTTGAGTCAATTTTTGTGTATGGTGCGAGATAAGGGTCCACATTTATTCTTTTGCATGTGTTTATCCAATTGTCTTGGTACGTTCGGTTTATTCCTCCCTATGCTGTTGTCTGGAATGTTCTACTAGGAAAATGTTAAAGTGATTACAGAGCTTAACCCTTGCATTTACCTTCCCTTAAGGGTAACAGCCTTTGTTGTTCTTTGTCCAATGCATGAAATGAGGTACCCCATATCTTTTGTCCAGTTTTATAGTTATTCATTGCAGGTGCAAAGGTCCAAAACAAGATACTTGGTCATGGACTCTCATACCACTTTTAAATGTCAATACCTATAATATACTAAAGAGAATGGAAATTTATTTTCCAGATTTTGGTAAGGCAAATGAGGTAGTTTACATAAATAATATTAAGGCGGTTTTATGAAAAGAAAAACAATTGATATTTACCACCATTTGTAATTTGTAAGAATGGAGATAGGCTAGATGTCAATCAAATTGGTGTCAAATGGGCATGTTTCCACTATTAGAAGAGGACTAACAAAATCTAAGTGATGTTATCATCTCAGGGATCATTTAGATGATCCCTGATGAGAATGGTGACCAGAGTTAAAGCTTTCTTTTAAATACAGGAGTGCATAAGAAAAAGCTGGTATGGTGTTCACTTACGTGAACAAGTGAACAAGAAAATACATTTTTTAAAGTAGGGAATGATACAAACTGATGAAAACTGGGAAATTATATTCTTGGACAACGTTAAAGAAGAAATGACTAGATAATTAGCTTCACAAAGGAGTTTTTATTTTATTTATTTATGTTAGGTTCTCTTGTCTCAGATACAAATTAGTCTAAGGACTATAATGGAGCTAATTACAAGAAGGTGTTTAAGACTATTGGGGTAATTTTTTCAGAACAGGGAAAGGAAAACACTAACAAAATGAAAATATGAGCTAAAAGGAGGTCATTTTGTATGTTCATTCTAAAAGAGCAGAGATGTTCACCCTGAGGATGAGTTAGGCAGAGTTTCAAAGATGCCAAGCCAGTGTTGTTCTCTTTCTCTTCCCTCAGAATGGATCTGTATTATTGAGCTACTTCAATAAATCGGACCCCAAAATGATCATGAATGTGTATTTTAAGTTATACATTTTAGTTTCCAAGTGTGTTCACTGTGTGCAATTGTAGCACCTGCATGTAGGGTGTTTGTTAGAATTACATGAAATCCACATAAAGTTCTTGACATAGTAAGAACTCAGTAAATATTAAGTGCATCTAAGAAAATATATGTGTGTGCCATGTGACAAAAACAAAATGATTTCATTATGGAAATGTGATAATTTTAGGATGGCAAATCAGAATACTTTGATTTCATTCATTACTGTGCAAGCCTTCTATTGTTTTAGAAATGAAAGTGTTATTTTAATAAGAAGAAATATCATAATAAAGGCCCATCCATTAAAAAACTTCATTCCAAAAGATACATATATACACACACACATATATATGTACATACATACATATACATACATATATACATATATATACATACAACCTTTTTTTTTTGCCAGTTGGGTTCTATTTATTCCAATTATATTTAGGTAATATTTCCCTTTTGTAAAAGATCACATAGAGTAAAATCATTTTTAAAAGTTAAGTAAGAAATATTAATGGATACATACTAAAAAGAAAAATGGAATAATTACCTTCAATGCCAAATAGTTTAATTCAAGAAGACCAACAGTACATAAATCTTTTTTTAAAAAAAGAAGTTTTGGGCTTCTTTGGAAACTCAGAACTGTCCTGACATTTTTTGGATTTGCTATTTCAATAAAAACAAGGCTGAATTTCCATCAGTATAAAAAAATTTTAATGGTTTAGCAAGGTCTGTAATTATATTTTCAATGACAAGATGAATGTTTTTATATTTTATATGTTATAAACTATATTATGGAATTATCAAAGTATGATTTTGAACTATAAACTATGATTCTTGAGCGAAAAAAACAAATTTTAAATTAAGAGGTTATTACCCAAAGCAATTAAGAGGGCTTAAAATGCCAAAGTAAATAAATAAACTAATTTTTTTCATTGACCAACGTAGCTAAGAAAAAAAATTTAACAGAAACACATAGTAGCAAATGTAAAAGAAAAAAATAGTACCTAGATGTATGTTGAAACACTCCATTGATGGCAAGCAATTATATTATTCCAGTGCACTGATTGTTTATTTACAAAGCTTATATCATAACAGCATGTTTTCTTTTAAGGTTTGTTTTAGCTGGAAGTCTGAGGACACAAAGATAACTGTTAGTTACATTTGGCAGGGTAAGCTGGTCATTTGTTCTTTGAGGAGACATGTTGATAGAAAATTCTACTGAGTTTTTGTTTTCTTCTTATTTTTTCCCTATACTTAAATACAGTTAATAATACCATTTGTGTACAGTTGCAGAGAGGAAAATGAATAATGAACATGTAGGGTGCATTATGCTCATAATCATAGCTATGTAGATGTAACTAAATGAATTGGTAATGACTTTTATATATATGCATATACATATGTATGTGCATGTATATATGTGTATTTATATTTATATATGTACATATATGTTTTTAATTCACTTATGCTATATAGGCATAACATTAATTATTTGCTCAAATAATTGCAGAATCATAGAAGCTCTTGTTTACCAAGACGTTCCACATTAAGTTCATTTAATTGGAAAAGACTTGAGAACAATATTGAAAAAATATGTATTAAATCTTCTTGGAACAAAATAGTTTCTATACCTGATATTATAAACCTGCCCCTGTGGTAACAGTGTGATATATCAAAATGGGATCATTCAATATTCTCTCCAGTAAACAAATATCAATGACATTTTGGAAATATACTGATTGTTGTGCAATAAAAGACAAATGGATTTTCTACTTTCTATTTTTTTCCTCACTAGAAATATATTTTTACTTTTATTTATGGCTGCCCCATTCTTAGAATTCAATTAGGATTGACATACAATTTACAAATATTTATTGAGTACCAAGTATTCATTTATTTGTTCATTCACAAGGTTAGATTGCGGCTGAGTTCCAAAGAACTATATTAAGGAACATGATGCAGAAGGCAGGGAAGTGGCCTGCTCCAATTTAGCTTTGTCCTTATTGTGGATATGGGAAAAAAGGAAAGTAGGCAAAGTACTTACAAATTAAAATTACTTTTTCTAAGGAAAGAGGAAGCTGAAATAGAAGAGGGAAATGAACTAATGCTAAGTAGAATGGTCAGGCAAAGACTGGTTGAGACCTAAATTAAGAGGAATTAAGCCTTTGACATAGCAAAATAGCACTCAAGTTGAAGGAGCAGCATATATAGACAGCTCAAAATGGGAAAGAACATGGCTTTTTAATTAATTGAAAGAACAACAGTGTGGTGGGAATTTAATGAGAAAATGAAGACTGGCACAGTACTAAATTAGAATGCTAGGAAGGGGACCAATAACTCGGGGCTTTGGGGGCCATTGGATAAAGTCTGAATTTATTTTTTCTTCTGGGTGCTTTGAGAAGGCATTGAAGGGTCTTGGAGGGATGGATAGAGATGTGGTCATTTTCTGTTAAGAGAAACGTTTTTTGCTATTATGTGAAGAAGTGATTGGAGTTAGGCAAGAATGAAAAAAGAGAGATCTGGTAGAGTCACATATAATAATTGAAGCAAAAAATAATAATGACAGAATCAAATGATGGCAATGGAGATAGAGAGAAGAGGGTAGTGTTCAAGGAGTGGCCGATGGATAAAGGAAATTAAGGGAAGCAAGGGAGGCTTTTAATTATCTGGCATAAAAATCTCGGTGGGTATTTTTCCTGCTTAGTGAGCTGAGGAGACTAGAACTCAAAGATCACTTTTGAGGAAAAGAGAGGAATGTTATTTTGTCCACAGAATTCTGAGTGCCCCCATTCCTACTTTGGCATATTGAAGTGCAGACATCAAAAGGCAGTTGCATATGTAAATATAGAGATCAGAAAGAGATACTATTGTAGTTTGTGAGTTATCAGACAAAAGATGATGTATAAACCTAAGGCAACTGATTAAATGATCTGGGTAGAAAATAAATAGAAGAAAAGAGAGAACAAATTGGAGCACTGGACAGTTCAAAGCATTAAAAGGTTGGGTAGAAAATAAGAAACCAGCTAAGGGGACAATGATAAATTAGTGAGGAAAAAGGAAAACCTGAGAAGGGCATGCTATGAAATACGAGAAATAACATTACTTCAAGGAGCAGGAAGTAGTCCACAATATTGCTTTTGAGGCATAAAATGAGATGAGGACAGAGAAGTGCTATTGGCAACCTTGAAAAGAGCTGTTTCAATGACATGGTGACAGCAAAGTACTTCCATCAGGGTTTATAGTCAAGAGAGGGAAAAAAGACAAGAGTAATTGTTACAATAAATCACCATGGTATGGAGGAAGGAGACAATTATTTCAACTTAAAATATCTGTGTAGGCTTCTGTTGGAAAAGTATACTTTTAGGTTGTGTCAAACATTCTTTCCTATAGGGTGCATATGATATATATTTGAAATAATAAAATGGTTTAAAAGGGATTCATTCAATTAGAGATTCCTTTGCTTTGATTCATATTATTTTGTCCTCACCAATGAACTTGCTAAATATGTCACCTGCAACAGTATTGGGTTTGATTCAAGACCAGAAAAAAATAGCTTGAAGATGCTTGCTATTTTAGGAAAGTATCTTTATGAAAATCAAAGGATTCCTGAAGTTAAGAAGTCTGGGCACTAGTTAGAAGTCCTCCTGATTTTATTTTTTTACAGTCAATTAAAGCAATCATATTATATGATATTGTTGCGTTGTAGTCTGTTCTCAGTTCTTGTTGTACTGTTGGCTGAAAAATGACCAGAGGCACCAAAAGCAAGGCAAGTGTGAAATACAGTTTATTGAGAAAGGACAAGACAGGTTGATAGAGCAAGAGCAAGATATAGGTTCACAGAATAAAAGCAAGATTCGTTCGCCACAGGCAATGAACGGACCTCCTGTCATGACAGGGGGGCCCTGGTTATGTTCTGGGGTCTTGTTTTATAGTATCTAGGCCAGGGCTTCCTTGTGGTTCAAACATCACCATCAAGACCACTTTGATGGACAGTTGAGAGTCATATAACCTGAGTCTTACTACACATTTGGATTACTCATGAACCTCTCTGAAAGCCCATTGCGAGGGGGGTGAACCACAATGTAGATTTAAGCTAACGACATGATAATTAGACTTAGGTTGTTCTAGGTCACCTTCGAGACCCTATTGTACCTGTGCTGCTTGGCCTGTGGGCCAGGGAATCCTCTGCATTCTTTTGCAGTTCTGATTGGTACATTGTAGGGTGTACCTTCCTCCCCAAGCTGTGGCAATTGCTTGGGAGCCCACCTTTGTCCCCAGGAAGGGCTGGAGGTCCCTCACTGTCTACCTAACAATATAATATTAACTATTGTATCCTAGTTTTTTGTTTACATGTGTATCTTCTCAATAGAATATAATCTTTTGGAAAGCAGGGACACAACTTTTTGATCTTTGTTGCCCAAGTTACATGTGACTCATAGAAAATACTCAGGTAGATACTTGATAGGTGGATGGAACAATGGATGGGAGAGGAGATATATTGTGTGGGAACTGAAAAATTAGTTTGAGCAAAATCTACAAGAATGAAGGGTGTGAGCAGGAAAGAATTCCACTCTTAGGAATTAGCTTGAAGAAAACTTGCATGTCATGTTAAGTAAGATGGTGTTGGCTGGACCAGAAAGTGTATGCAAGAGATACAGTGTGGTTCAAGAAAATCTAGGAAAAATTGTAAAGGCCAAATTGAGGGGGGCTTTGAGCACTGTTCTGCAATCAGAGGTGTGCCATCGAAGCCTCTAAGTAATATAACAAACAGAAAAGTTTAGCGTTTTGGGGTGATAACGTTTTGGGCAGTAGTTGAACATCGTCAAGACCTCCCATCAGGACAGTCAAAGACGAGTACAGCTTCAATACTAACATAAGGACAGACGGCAATTTTTTTTTTTTTTTTTTGAGACAGAATCTCACTCTGTTGCCCGGGCTAGAGTGCCGTGGCGTCAGCCTAGCTCACAGCAACCTCAAACTCCTGGGCTCAAAGCAATCCTCCTGCCTCAGCCTCCCGACAGACAGCAATTTTGAGGAAGAAAACAGTAACATTTGATTTTGACATTGTAAGTGTGAAGTTCATCTGTAAGATGAATGTAATACCTATCGGCAATTCTGAAACATGAACCTCAATTTGGGAAAAGATGTGAATAATGCATGAAATTAACATGATTATATGTGATTTCCTCTGGTTGTTCTGAGTGTTCCAGAAAAAGGTGTAGTTTTAAAAACTAAAAAGAAGATTGAAATAATATAGGATCAGCTAAAGATGACACCAAAAAGGGTTTTAAAAAATTAATTCTAAAATGAGAACAAAGTTAAAATGATTTGACTATGAGGTCCAGACATGGCCAGGTGATCAGGGAAAAGACAGTAAGGAAGGATTAATTTTAATGATTAGGATGAAGAGAATTAGCTCTGGAAGATACAGAAGAGCATTCATGGAGTGTTCTCTATTTGAAAGGTGATTTTATACATGCTTTATCTTCTAATTTTTTTTATCAAAAAAGGGGATTAATTGTTTTTATTGTAACAGAGCCTCAGAGAAATTCTGTAACTTGTCCAAGGTTATGGTTTTTATATGACAGGGTCCGGATTTTAACCCCTAACCACCTATGTCTAAAGCCCATAACAGTAAGAAATTGGGGTCAGAAAGAGAAATTCCATAATAGGAGGTCCTGGAAATAGAGCATCTCTCAATGGTGCTGAAAGTTCAATTGTGGCAACATCATCAGGAACTGACATAAACTCAGGGATAAAAAGCACTGATGTTTTATGAGGAAACCATGACATTCATTATCATGAACACAACATTAGTCCTTTTTCTAATTTGAGTTAGAACATAGATTTAACATGTACCAAACATTATGCTAGGAAATAGCTTATGAAACAGGTGTTTTTATAAAAATAATTTTAGATTTGTTTTATATAATGAAGGGTTAAAAGGGTTGAGCTCATACCTGAAATTATGTTCTGAGACAGTTTTTATAAAAATCTACAGATATTATATCAAGGGAATTTCTTACTATGAAAAGTTCTTATTTGGTGTTCATTATTTGTGTTTTGAAATTGGCATCATAGATAATAACCAGGACTGGTTATATGGTATGTGTGGATAAAATTTCAGAGATGAAATACACAGTATGGATCACGTGCCTGACTCTCTGCCATGTTGTTGTTGTTTTACAACATGAATGAAGAAAACAAATTGACCAACCATATAGCTAATGTTGGTAAATAGTATTAAAGATTGACATACTCCTGGTGAATAAATAAAAACACAAAGAGGAAGCTTCTACATGTGACCTAGCTAGTGATGACTACAGAAATTTAAACTATTTCTGTTAATCTTAAATTTCAATACTTTAAAGTCCTAATTTATTCCTTTAAGAAATATTTGAGCCACCTACTATGTTCTGGTACTTATATTAGATATTGGAGATATAAATATGTTTAAGACAAGGACCCTGTGTACAATGAGCCTGAAAATGACAGGCACATGTGTGTGTACATTCATGTGCACACACAAAAACCTGAAATACAACATACGGTTCAAATTTTACTCCAAAATATAAGAATTTTACAGTTATCTAGTTTAAAAAATGTAAAATAAGTTAACTAAAATGGGACATATAAAAAGGAGAAATAAGAAGAGAAAATTTTTATTTTTAATTTTTTTCCTTTGGAGAAACAACTTTTAAAATGGAAAAAAAAATAAGTATTCAGCAATTAAGATATCTAAGACTGTAGAGTTGAAATCTATGATCTCATGTTGACATCCTTCTCAAATATAGTTTCATGTTTGGGAAGCAGAGCCAGCCAACTGGTATGGGAAAACAAACCCCACATGTACTCTCCATTAAATTGGCACTAAATGATCAACACTTATGTGCCCATATGGAAGTAACACTCACCCCGTGTGGGGCAGGTGGGAGGCGGAAGGAAGGGATGGGTAAATTCACACCTAATGAGTGCGGTGTGCCCTTTCTGAGTGGTGGGCACACATAACTTTGACTCAAATGGTACAAAAGCAATTTATGTAACCAAAATGTTTGTACTCCTGAAATATTCTGAAATAAAAGAATGTAGTTCTTTAGTGCCGTTTTGAAATTATCTTATACTTTTCTTGGAAAGTTGTTTTTGAGAAAACATTCGTGGCCTGCAGTCTTTATTGGCTTTTGCACAGAATACAGATCCCAGAACATCATCATCTTTAGATTAGGTGACTCTTCAATTTTTAAAGCATATTAAATGCCATTTTCAATACCATGAGCATAACGCATTCCTTTAAGGGGTCAAATAACATTTGATTTTTTTATATATTAATAGTTTCATGGTTTATCCTTAGTAGTGGTAGAATGATTATGATTATAATTAATGTCATTCCGCTTATTGAACTAGGGAAAAACATAATTTTTTTTCTAAATGTTGTTAAACTGAGGAAAAGTATATATAATTCATGATGAGGCAGTTCAATTAACCTTTTGCACAGGCTATGTATTGGTATAAGTAGCTTATTTATGCCATCTGCTTCACTTGCAGGATTTAACTCACTGATGATACTTCTGTCAAATAGAAGAGTTTTGAATCAACTAGACAGTGCTTGATTTACTTAGGATTTTGTAATAACTAAATGCTTATGCATGTGTGGCTATAGTATATAAGTTATAAGATGCTATCATTGTATGAGGGCACAATTTTTATGTATGAGGACATACACATTGGAAATATTCATTGTAAATTCCCTCTTAAGATCTGTTAAATGAGTCATCTTATAGTTTTTGCTCCCTTGACAAGGCTTCTCAATTATTTTATAAAGTAATCATCTTGCCAGAGGTTAAAGGGCCTGTATTAATGTGACATTAGAAAGAGGCACAGTCCAAAGAATCCTATTAAAGCTCGAATTTCTTTTGATAGCTTTACATAAAAAAGTAAGGGACTTTGGTATTCTAGTTTATATGTGGATTCTTCTAGCAAGCTGTTAGCCACCCTGGTTTGAGAAAGCCACAGATTCAAAATCTTCAAAAATGTTGTTTATTCAAAACACCCAAAACTAATGCTTGGGCACAGTGTCTGGAATATAATAAATTCTTGTTTGTGGATAACAGTATTGTAGTTATTGCTGTGATGGTGTGTTGGTATACATGACATTATTAAAATGATTATGTTAGTCCAAAAGTAATTAAAATAATCTTAAAACACTGTAAAGACATATGAGGAAAATAATCTTTATCTTGTTGTCTCTTTGTCCCATTTTTGAATGGCCCGGCCTCATCCAGCATCTCCTCATCCCTACGTGTGCCTTCCGGGTCCCTGCCCGAGCTGGTCCTTGCTCCATGGTCCAGAGCTCAGGGAGTGAAGATCACTTTCCAGTATTGCAAGTCTGCTTCCTCGAGTTAAGTCCACAACATTATTCATCAGCCTCTTAGGATTCTAATAGTGAGCATTTCATGCTTTGGAGTAGAAAATATTTAGGGATATCTGGATTTCTGAGCTGCGGATTGTCCATTTCCTCTATGGAAAATATGCCAGTTTGATGAACCAGCCCTCTGAATATATTTATTGGATGCTGTGACTTTCTTGAGAGTTCTTTCTATATGTGTAACATGATAATTTTAAGCCCACCGTTGGTATTAATGAGATAAATATTACCAAGATTGAATTAGGAAACATTGTACCCAGTTAAACCATGTAGCAAAAAGCAAGGCAATGTTATTGTCTTCAGTCTTTTGAAAATGAAGATATTTAAAGTCTCATTCAATCACTTGGTAGTAGACATGGTAGTCTGAGTACAGACCAACAAGTCCTTTATTTATTCTTTTCTCCTGACCCAATATCAATTTCCTTTCACACTGCGTCTTTATTAGGTTACCTTTCTTAGAGGCTGATGGAGATCAATTTATCTGTCTGGCAGAATGCATGAGGAAGATTTTCTTAGACGTGTTGATACCGAGCACACTGTTGCCTTTTCTCATCCTGTGATCCTGACATCGTTGGAGAAATTTTCCTCCTAACCTATTTATATTGTTAATGCTTTTATATAAAGTAATATTTGTTACCCACTATGAGTTGTGAATTTATACACTGAAATAGAAGATGCAGGACTTTCCAAATTTTAGAGTATTGTTTAAATCAGTCTCTCAAATGATATAAACAGATATCACTGTAAATATGCAAAATGATTAGATTTTTGACTAAATCTTTAAACAATTAAAAAGTGTGTCCCTGAAGAGTTAATATGTTTGTATTATCTATTCCAATAACTTAAAACCTAGGAGGTAATTAGACCACAGAATCTATTAAGTTGTTATGATTATTTTTGGCCTTGGGAAACAGATTACTTTAATAGATTTTTACGTCTGTAAATGTCATAATGCCTGGAGGTGGTTCCTGCTTATTATAAAAAGAAGTCAACATAACGTTGGTAAGAACTCATATTAATCCTCTAGTCTTATTGTGTTCTTTAGAATAATTTAACTAAGTGACTGGAAGATTTTTATTTTGCATTAGAGAGCACAGAATTTCTCGTTGATTTAAAAGATTTATTTAATAATAACATTAACTTGTGTGTTGTTTGGACCTCAGGAGATTTTATGAGTGTAAAATAAACAAACGTGGCTCATGGGTCTATCATGACCCAGATGATACGTTTCCTGCACCCTATAACGTGTATTTTGCAAATGTTCCAAAGTGCCTGGTGCCTGTGGCTGTAAATGTACTAAGTCATCAGCTGGTAAATGACTTTGGAAATTAGTTGGAGGTTAATTCTCTGCCTCATTGGCCCCCCAAAGTGGACAAACTATAATTGATTTTGATAGCATTCGGGAAGCACTTTTTTCTGTTGAATAATGGAGGAGTACTCACAGAGACATCCTCTGGATACAGAAACAATTAAATGAGTATCAATGAGATGTCATAAGAGTTTATATCTCTATACTTAATAAACTCTTCTTACCTTTGGCAATTTTGTTGCTTTTAAAAAAATTACACATTTTAAATTGTCAAATTGGTTTTTTTTTTCTGCCAAGTATTTCTCATTTAACTCAAATATCTTGCAATAATGTTCTATTCCAGTACATATTGTTATAGAAAGAAGCAGCTACGGTAATGTATATTCATTTATATACATAACTTCAGGAAGGAAAGAGTGCAGAGTGGTCCTCTGGGAAAGTGATATTCTTGGTGCATCTTGAGTAAGAGGGGTAAAATTGATCAGGAACATGTTCACTGTTGTGGATTTTGTTCAGTAGTTGCATGGAAAAAAATAAGTTAATGTTTTTCCATTTAAATAAATTCTTCTAACATCTCACTAACAAATCAATCATATCTGTATCTGTTAACTATGTATTTTGCAAAATCTAGACTTTTTAAAATCTAAGCTGGACTCTTACTCTTTAAAATATATAAAAAAAGGTGTCCTAATTAGTTTGATGAGATGACTGTAAAATATCTAATTGAATCAGGTGTAGTCTTATTATACTAAGAAGAAGTAAGCCCAATATATTAATATTTGTCAAACCCACTATGGGCACTGTGATTTGAGAAAGTCTAAGATGTAGCCAAAAGACATAGTAAAACAAACATTTTTGAGTGGTAAATGTTTACTAAATATTGTGCTAAGCCATTTTCATATATCATTTAAAAATTACATCAACCTTTACCAGTAAATTCAGTTATTATTCCCATTTTACAGATGGGAGAACAGAGAGAAAGTGTAAATAATTTTCTCAGGCCTACATGGTAAGTGCTGGAGTTATAATTTTAACACAGTATGTTAATGTGAGATAATTCATAAATTCATAACAGATTTTTAAATGCAAGTAGGACATCTTTCAAATAGTACACCAAGCTAACATGTCCGTTATCTATTCTCTGATGTCTTTCATAGGTACTAAGTAAAAATAAACCCAATTCTCTTTTTTATTATCCTGAAACACTAGGAAAAAAAAAAGTGAAAACAATTACTTAGAGCTTCATATATTCATGGGAATAAAATGGAGATTATGAAAGCTACAAATGAAAATGTAATACTTTGTCCACATTTAAGTTTACAATTTGCAAATAGTACAATTTGCAGTATTCAGGTAAACATTTATATTTCAATGATTGAATTGCTACACACATAGACTTTATATTTATATTAAAATAAGAATTTGGCAGGAATGGAGATCATGTCATGTTAAGATCTAGATAATGAGGAGAAATACTTAATTGCATATGGGTCCCATCCTAAGCCCTCAAGTCTCCCAGCCCAGGAGGTTTAGGGCAATATGTAATAGCATCTTTTCCTTTCAAGTCTTTTGTTTCCAGGCTGAATTCTTCAGTTGAGCCAAACAAACCTGTGAGTAATTCAATACATGTTGTTTCTTAGACCATCAATTCCCTCATTGTTAACAATGGAGGAAAAACACTTGCTTTTTACCATTAGCACAGGGTTAAGTGAGGTAATGGCCATAAGGGACCTAGGATAGTGCCAGGAACTCAATAGAGCTCACATTAGCCTGAGCTGCCATAACAAATGCCATACGTTGGGTGGTTTAAACATCAGAAATTTATATTCTTATAGTTCTGGATGCTAGAAATCTGAGATCAAGGTACTGGCTGATTCTGTTTCAGGAGAGGTCCCTCTCTTCCTGGCTTGCAGATGGTCACCTTTTCACTGTGTCCTTACAGGAGGAGGCGGTGGGATGGAGTGTGTGTGGGAGAGAGAGAGAGAGAGAGAGAGAGAAAGAGAGAGATCTTTTTCTTTTTAAAAGGCCACCAATCCCACTGGATTAGGACCTAACCTTATGACTTCATTTAACCTTACTTACCTCCTAAAAGCTCTCTCTCTAAATATAGTCATGTCAGAGATTAGAGCTTCAACATGTGAATTTGGGGGACACACAATTTAGTCCATAGCAGAGCTATTTCTAGTATCTTAAAAATAATTTTAAAAATTATTCATTAGTGCAAGCTCCAGTTATTTCTCAGTTAATGGAGATTGTATGATATGTTTTGGGTCATTTTTCTGGAAGTCTCACCAGCCAACTTGGCCTGATTAAATTTCATGTTCTCTGCCTCTATGTGTTTGTTTGTGAGGAAGCAAAGAACACTTTTTATTCTTTTATGTTCTTAATTCTCTGGACTGTGCCTGACATAGGCAAACACTGAGTCCATAGAGACAGGATAGAATCACTAACAGGACTATTTGGCATTATGGCTGGGGTGCAATTGCTTTTCAGTTTTACAGCTTTACTAGGAGACTATTATTGCTCTATCAGAGCTATTTCAGAGCCAGTTGTTTAAGCAATAAAATTTGTTCAAAATAGGCCTTTTCTGACAATTTTCCTCTTTATAATTGGGGCTACTGCCTCCATAAACTCAGTTTTCTTTTTTAGGTGGCTGATGGCTGTCAGAGTTCTTTGCAGTTCTTTCAGAGGTGCTACAAAGCATTTAGGATAGTTGTCTTCCTTACTTGACTAGCTCACAATAACTCATAAAATAAGGAATGGGTTTTAACAGAAGAAATAGAGCAGATACTTTTAAAAAATAATCAACTAAATGTAAATTCTACATGAAACGCAGTACATAAAATACTGAAATTTCTAGTGGATTTTATAGCTGTATAGCTCCAGCAGAAGGCAGGAAAAATGAAATGAAAGATATATCAATAGAACATATTCAAACAAAAAAAGAGACAAAGAAAAACCAAGAAAATGTGTGTGTGTGAGAGAGAGAGAGAGAGAGACAGACAAAGAGACAAAGAATGAATGAGTTGGGAAATAGCAAAAGAATAAAAAGATAATATGCAGAAAAATATATTCACAAAGCAATAACCCAGAATTATCCAAACTGATGAAAGATATTAACCACAGATTTAGAAGCTCTACAAACCATTGCACAAAAATACAATGAGAACATTATAATCCAATTGCTGACAAATACAGAGAAGAACGTAAAATCAGCCAGAGAAAAGTGACATATTTCCTTCTAGAGAAAAGCGGTAACTCTGAGATCTGATTTCTCAACAGAAACAATGGAAACCAGAAAATGATAGAATGCTATGTAATGTTCCAAAAAATTAATTTCACTTGTAAACTTAATGAAATACGTCCTCCCCAAATAGAGAAAAATAAAGACAAATAACAATGAAGTTATTAAAACGAAACAGAACATTTTTGTGGCATTGTACTGTACAAAGATTTTTTATATCCAACACAAAAATTACTAATGCATAAAGGCTTGAATAAGTTAGATTATATTAGAATTAACATTTTATGTTTATCAAAAGACACATTAAGATATAGAAAATGAAAACCACAACGTGGGAAAAGATATTTACAGCATATATATTTGACAAAGTACACATGGTGAGGATGTATAAAGAATGTTTACATATCAGTAAGAAAAGTTAGAAACACAAAAAAAATTAGACAAAATATTTGAACAGCAACGATACTAAAAGAATATGCAAATGACTGATGTTTCAAACCCATTAGTAATCAGGTAAATGGAAATTAAAGCCACAAAGTCATACCACTCACAACCCACAAAAATGACTAAAATGAAAAAAAAGCAGAAAATGTCAAAATAACAATTTTGTTTTGGGTTTAAGAAAATGTCAAAGTTGTGGAGTACCTTGCGATGCTTGGGGAAATGTACACTGCTAGTTGTTTAGAAAACTGTTTATCAATATCTACTACAGTTATATATATGTATGTGCTCTATGGCCCAGTAGTTCCCCTCTTAGGGATATACTCAACAGAATTGTGCATATAAGTAATGTGCAAAAATGTATAAAATGTATATAAATATCTATATCAAGCCCCATAATTATATGGACAATTCAAATGTACATCAAGAAAAAAATGATAAATATAATATATGCAATAGCAAAGATAATGTACAAATTACCACTACATGTAACAACATTACAGGCATAAGAGGATCATAAGAAGTTAGATTCAAAACAATTTATATTGTGTGGTTTAATGTATATAAAGCTAAAAATGAAGGTTATCTTTGGAGGATGATATGGTTAGAGACTAGAAAAGATGTTAGGTCTGGTGGAGGGTAAACAGGTGGCAAGGGAGTGGCTAAGGGCAGAGAGCAGGAACCGAATTGCAGTTAGGAACTGTTTTCTGGTGCGAACATACATAGTAAAAAGTTCCTAGTAACCTTTAACTGGCCTAGAGCTCATTACCATGTAATTATCACGGCATGGGTGGAGGCGTGTGAAGAATTCTGGGAAAGATGCATGGGTAATAAGGAAACTGTTATATAACCTCCCCTGTTATGTAACCTGGTTATATAATACCAACCTGTCTTTCACCCCCAAAAGTGGGAAATAACAATGAATCCTGCCAGGAAAAAGGTGGGACAAACTAGTGAGCTTATAAAAGGCAGAATGTCCTCAGACTTCGGGATCTTTTTCCACTCTTGAAGACTGACTCATTCCACTCTCTCTGGAACATATTTTCACTTTGTGTAGCTTCCTTCTTTACTTTCATTCTTTCTTTTATGTGATAAATTGTTTGTATAAAATCGCTCTGTATTTGTGATCACTTGGTCATCCACTCGACTTGGTACGAGTGCTCATTCTTGACACTGGGAACCTGGGGACCAGGGAACATCCAACTGATGAACCTAACAAAGAAGACAATGAGAACTTCCTGGGTGTAGATACATTCTATTCTTTGATCAGAGTGGTATGTACATGAACGTGTTCACTTCGTGAATGGTCATCGAGCTGCATACTTATGTACAACTTCCCACAAACAACAGAAAAAATACCAAGACACTGTGTAAGTATTGAATTAGAGAAAAGTGCTATTTAGTAAAAGAAAAGAAAACAATAGCAAGGTCAAGAACAAAATGTTTATATCATTTAAAAGATGAATATCTTTGTAAATAAATAGAATAACTCTGAAAGGTACATGACCTTCACTTCCCAAGTAAGCACCACTTTAACAAAGGTGCCACTACTATCATTCTTACATATCTATACATTTTTATTTCAGTTATAATTCTTCAGATCCCTATCAGTCTTTCAAAGTTTCTAGAGTCAATATAATGTGCAGCCTGTGTTAGTTCACTGTTTTATTAGGAATTAAACTAGTTTTAATTTTGGCTCAAGTATTTTATTCACAGCAAAAAACACAGTAAAATATAAATTTTATACCCATTAGTTTTTTATTTGTTGTTAGATTTATGCTTTAAATTAACTTTGCTTTTACTTCAACTTTTTCTTTTGACCCATGCTAATATATTCAATCCATTATACAAATCCAAATGTATTGAATATTTAATAGCTGCTAATTGTTATTACTTTGCATTTGTTTTCTGTGGAAATTATTTAAAATCTCTCACTTGGAAATCATACATAAAATCAATTTTTAATTAAGTATTAATTTTTAAGATATCTGTTTTATGTATTATTAATCATAAAAATGTTAAGTAACATCAGCTTGAAAACAGTATTAAAATTCATGCAAAATTAACACGTTAGCTTTTGGTATCTTGTCTTAGATTCTACCATGTTAGATATTTAGCAAAAGAATAAAGTAAGGATCTGCATCACCTTAGTAAACAGGTTATATTAATCTAAGAGGATTTACAAGTTTTCAAAAGAGATACTATACAGAGACTAAAGACCTATTTTGAACTGACTTTTTATTTCCTACTAAATAGACAGCACCATCAATACATGAGCGGATTAATAAAATGTGGTATGTGTATATCATGGAGTACTACTCAACTACAAAAAACAGTGGTGATATAGCACCTCTTATATTATCCTGGATAGGAGCTTGAGCCCATCCTTTGAAGTGAGGTATCACAAGGATGGAAAAACATGCACCACATATACTTGCCATGGATTGGTACTAACTGACCAACACTAAGTTGTTCACATGGTAGTAATACTCACTGGGTGCCAGTCGGGGTGGGGTGGGGGTAAATTTACAACTAATGGAAGCGGAATGCACCATATAGGGGAGGGACACACTTGTAACCCTAGCTTGGGCGGGGCAAACAGCATTACATGTAACCAAAATGTTTGTACCCCCATAATATCCTGAGTAAATTAAAAAATAAATAAATAGACAGCACCAAAAGTAAAGATGGTTTATTAGTGAGAGAAAATGTCTGGTTTTGATGAAGTACAGGGCTTAAGAATTAGACAGTTAAAATTCTGAGGTAATGAATGAATGTGAGAAAACTGCATATTTGCAGAAAATGGTAAATATTTGCATTGCTGTGAATTAAATATTTTAAACTTAACATATCAGTAAACTTAAGTACAAGATTCATGAAACAACCTTCATCCAAGGAGCGCAAAAGTAATATAATAATATTGTTATATACTCTTTGATAATTATTTAAATAAAGTAAATTGACAGCAATCTCATTATATTTATTTTATAGATATGAAAAAAGAAAAGACTACATAATGAGTAACTCATTCTCAGGAAGGTAGGTAGCAAAATAGCGTGGTAGAGGACAATATTTCCCATTGGATATACTTGCTTATGATCTTTTATACAAATCACATTTGATAGATGAAGAAGATGCTTTGGTGAAGCATTTGCTAATGAAAATTACTTCTTATTATAGATGTGACCTGTGGGTCTAATCAGATCACATTAATTGGATTACATTAAAGATGTATAGGTGTGATTAGATTACATTAAGAGAGACAAATCTAACTTAATTAAATCTTTTCCCAATCAGGCTAAGGTTGAAGAGCATCAGAATCTTGCAAAATCCTCATTTACTCCTAAATATTTCTTAGTACGTCATGCACTTAATCTCCTTGTGCTCTTTTGCTCTAGTCTTCCTCATGGACTTCCCCTGCCTCTGAAACTACTTTTGGTGGTGCATTGTCATGGTCATATCGACGGCTTCTGACCCACCACCTCCACTTTATACCCAATGTTCCTGTTAAAATTGGACCTGTGGACTCCGAGATTTCCAGTCTCAAAGCAGTAATGTGTTTTGTGTAGAGGTGATGAGAATGCTCTTCTTTTTTTTTTTTCTATTTGTCTCACACTTTGTGACATTGGTCCAAGAAGTGGTGCTTGTGTTTCACAGGGTCCTTAATGAAAATTGCTGCTTTATGTTCTGTTTGTAGCCTCTGTGTCCTTAGGTTCTCTGAGAATATTAGGTCATGGAGTCCAGGAAGGGCTCGGTACTCAAGATAAACCCTCACACCCTCCGGGTCTTTATGTCCCCCAGACCCTTCAGCAAAATCTCTCTTCCAGAAGAAATATTAGTCCAGTGTGTCCAAGGTAGTTCTGTTCTCTGTGTCATCCATCTCACCAGCCTGGCAAGTCAGAGTCAGAGATAAAGCTGAACTGGACTGTCATTGACGGCGCAACCTCTATTGAAAGGCAAATGTGTGCAAAGACATTATGAAGGAGCTCAAGGAAAGAAGCACTCTGTGAGCCCTTTTATGTATTGTGATTAGAACTTATAATGTTTCCCTGAAATTAAGCTTTTAACTGAAAATGAAGAAGCCTCTGGGCCTCATCTCCATTCCCATAATAGTTTGACTTACTTAATCTACTCTTTTATTGAGTTCTTTAAATAAGAAGCTGTTTTTGTTTCCCCTGGATGCAATAAACTAAAAATAAGCCCAGGATCAAAATTATTTTAGACTTTGTTTTCACTTTCCTTTATTTTGAGTATTCTGTTGAGTATACAGTCTGTATTTCAGGGAGAAAGTACAAAATACTTCTTAATTGTACTTTCATGACATTTTTTCTCAAATAATTCAAGGATAGCCACAAATTCAATGGTAATATAAAAACATTTATATACATGACTTTGTACCTTATTTAGCATTAAAACGTTTGTGCATTCTAATTAATTTATTGAACTAAAGCATTAGATGAGTAAATACATGCATGAATACTACCTGGGTAATGTCTTTACAGATTAGACACAGGAAACACAACAGTAGCCAATACTAATTTTTTTTTCAATTTGATTAAGGAATATTTGTTTACCTGTCACGTATATGTAATATTTTCTTTTATCAGTTCGTAGCAATGTCTTAGTATCATGTATATGGAATATTTATGGAAATTTTTGTATAATTGAATAATTCTTATATCTTTATATGTTGTGATTGTTCTGTGACATTAAGCCTTTTTAGTTTAAGAGAAGGCTCTGGGTCTCATTTCCATAATAAGCTAATTTAATCTACTCCTTTACTCTGTTCCTTCAATGAAAAAGCAATTTTGTTTACCCTAGCAGTAATGAATTCTATAAAAGTAAGTTCAGAAAAAAATTATTTTTTGCTTTCTTAATTCTCTTTTATTTTTGATATGCTATGTTGAACCAGTAGTCTATATTTCAAAGAGAAAACTCAGTTATTTTTAATTATGTTTTCATGACATTTTTCCCAATAACTCAAGTCACTCCTAAAGCCACAAATTATTTCAATTTGAAAAATATTAATCTTCTCACAGTTTTGTATATTTAGCATTCAATCTTTTTCATTTTAATTAATTTCTTGAACAAAAATATAAGTCAATATATAGATAAAAATAATAAGATTATATCTTTATAGCTTTAGTTACAGAAGGAAATATTACTTTTAAGAAAATTTTTTGGGCTTAAAGAGCATTTTTGGTGACTTATTTTGTGTGTGGAACTCTAGAAGAAACTGTAGAAATGGAAAATGATTAGGATATTCAAAAGCTGGTGAAAAGAGAGGGTGAATGTAACAAGTTCTTCCATCGCAAAGAAAGAATGCTAAATAACAAAAGTGAAAAAATAAAGAGAGTGATTTGAAGGCTCTCAGAACATAGAAAACTCATCCACTGAGGGGAATACCTGTGAAAAATGTAGGTCAGAAGAATTGGAGATAGAAAGATTGTGAAAGACATAGAAATGTGAGTGTCGGGTATTCTGGGTCAAAATAATATAACATAAAAACATAAAAGCAAGAAAATAATTAAAAGGAAAACAAACAGAAACTTCAACAAATTTAATTTTGAATGTGAGGAATCTGCCAGACATCTAGGTAAAAATCAGTGAGCAGATGGTTGTATGAATTTGAATTTGAAGACAGAAGTTTTGGTTTGGAACATCTCTGTTTCTTAATATCTCCCCCTCATCCCCACGCAATATTTCTGGCATTGCTAGCCTACCAGGGATGTGAAGAGAAATAATGCAAAATCAGTTCTCAGGGAGCTTGCACAGTAATTGTAAATTAGATATATAATCAAACAATTTTCATGGACTAGTATGTCACAGTAAACTACTAGCAAGGTTCCATCAAAGGAGAACCTGGTATCTGCTTTGGAAAATTAGAAAAAATTTGACAGATGGTGATGTGTCAGTGGTGTATAGAGGGTACAACATGTGAAAATTCCCAAGGGAAGCTGTGGAAACATGGCAAAACTGTCAAACTACAAATAACTTGATATGAGTAGAGTGTAGTGTTCATATTGGGAGGAGTAGGATAAGATAGCACCAGAACAAAAATCACTTTACATACTATTCTAAGATACTTGATAATGCATCTTTGATGAAAACCAACTGGGAGGAGTTTTCAAATAAATATTTGCATTTTGGAAACAACTATCAATTATATTAGAATGAGTCACAACATGAGCACTTTATTTCCATAATCCAGAGAAGACATAATGAAGGTCAAAAATAGATCAGCACCAGAAGAATTTAGGTCTAAAATAGATCAATATCAGAAGGATTTACATTTCAAAGAGAGAGGTTTGTATTTTTTAACCTGTTAATCGACCACTGACTTCTGAGGATTAAATGGAGTAATATATAAAGTAAGCAGTATATGAAAAGTGGATAAACAAGACTTCCTGCCTCTACACACAAACACACACACCCACACACACACACGTACAGTTTTTGAAGTTTTTATAGTTCTTTAGTGGTAAATTGCAAATTATTTTAAAATGTTACATAATTCACTGTAGTTTTTATTAGTGTTCTTGATTAATGGGTAATAAAAGCCCCTTTCTTGATGCAGTCCACCAAAAAAATTGAAGATGATCCTCATGCTTGAATAAATCACTGATACATATTGATGTCCGGTTTATTTTGATATATGCAAGTGGGAAGATAATGGTGTCATTCATGAATATAAGGATATAGAAAAAGGAGAAGGCTAATATGTTCTATGGATGTTGATCTTGAAGTACGTACAGAATTGTCCCAGGAGGCCATTGTGATTACATGGAGGTGACTGCCTTCTCGAGAGGTCTGGATTTGGATTTGATACATAAACTTGGAACCTAACATTCTATCAAATGGCCACCCAGCTAACGACTACTGAGACCATGAATAGGTGGAATATGAGAGGGACAGGAAGCTGAACACAGAATTCCTTAAAATAGAAGTCATGAAGAAAAACCCATGAGTGTTAGTAACTAAAAATTGTACACTAGTAGGGGAACTAAAAGATCAAGAAAAACATCCCAACACCTAAGGGAAAGAGGAACATCCTAGTCTCTCAAAATATTTTTCTGATTTCTGAGATGACCATAATATACTTTTGTTTGGTTGTTATATTTTGTTATATTTTTAAATTCTCTATAATATAATTGACACTCCGATCATATAGATCAATATTTCTATAACCAAAAACTATAGAAATATTTTATTTAAAATGAAAAATAACTAATTACTTAAACAATCATTTGCCCTCCTTATTAATAAAGTTAAAGTAATAGTTAAAGCATAGAGTTGATGTGACATTTTATGAATAATATGACATCTGGTGTGTGAATATCAGATCTACTTTGATGATGTACTGTAAGATAGAATAATTTGATGTAATTGCACCTCCATTATTTTCAGAATGTCAGGTAACAGTTCTCAGTGTGAGTAATGCCTCAGAAAAAATATAAGGTTTTAACATCTTTTAAAAACTAATAGTTTGCAGAAATTGCTCATGGAAAAGAAATTGCTTAATAAGGCTAACTTATATTCCATTTATAAGAAATCCAGTTTTCAATGAACTCATCCACACTGAGAAGGAATTGATGAGCAGTAGCCAAGCATCTGTAACACACATTCAACATTTTGACATGTGTAATTTTAAGACTACTCAAATTAATATCTTCTAAAATTTCACCTGTTGTGAAGCTTTGTATTTTTCATTTTGCTAGGGTGTGACAGGAACATTCCAGGAAATAAAATATTATTATTATTGAATTTATATATAGAAATCATTAATAACTCCTGTTCTTAAATCTATAACCAGTAATAATTTGTTTTGGCTTAAGAAACATCAAATAACGCCACAATGAACACAGGAATACCGATACTTCTGCAAGGTGCTGATTTTATTTCCCCAGGTATATACCCAAAAGTAGGATTGCTGATATATATGATAGTTCTATTTTTAATTTTTCGAGGAACTTCCATACTGTTTTCTGTGATAGCTGTACCAATTTATATTTCTACCAACAGTGTACAAGTGTTCCTTTTTCTCTACAGTATCACCAACACTTGTTATTGCCTGTCTTCTTGATTCTAGCTATCCTAACAGGTGTGAGCCAAGATACAGAAACAATCTAAGGGTCTGCCAACACAAGAATGGATATATAAATTTTTGTGTGTGTGTGTTTATCTGTGTACATATATATACATATATATACACAATGGAATATTATTCAGCCTTAAAAAGGAGATCCTGCTATTTGCATTAACATAGATAAACTGAAAGACATTGTGCTAAATAAAATAAGCCAAATACAGAAAGAAAAATACTGCGTGATCTCACTTATAAGTGGAATTAAAACATAAAAAAGTTGAATACATAAAAATAGAGAGTAAAATGGTGGTTACCAGGGGAAAGGGTTGGGGGCAGATGGGGAGATGTGGGTCCAATGGTACAAAGGTATAGTTACATAGGATGAATAAATGTAGACATCTAATGTACAGCATGAGGATTATAGGTAATGATATTATACTGTATACTGGAAATTTGAGAGTGGAGTTTAGGTGTTCTTACCACACTCACACATACACACACGGAAGTAACTATGTGAGGGGATAGATATGTTAATTTGTTTAACTGTAGTAATCATTTCACTATGTATATGTAGATCAACACATTAGGTTATGCACCTTAAATACATGCAATAAAGAAAAAAAAGCAGCAAGCAAATAAAACAGCACAGATATTTTTAGAGACAGTTTTTTAATGGTTTTTGCAGAACTTACCAAATCTTTGCAAGAAGAAAGATTGACTTTGCTCTTGCATTTTGTCACTTAAACATCAGTGACTAAGCAAAAGCTTTTCATTTTCTTGGTGTCAGTCCTGAAAACTCTCTCGGCTGTGAATGACCAATTAGTGCCAAAGCTGTGAAGACACTTTAGTTATCTTGGTTTAGACCCTGAGCTGAGCTTTCACTTATGTCTGTTAACAGCATGATAATTAGATTTCTTTCCAAACATAAGCTAAATTTTGAGAAGGATCCTGGAGTTTTACAAGCCCCATCATTCAGTTTATTGTACTCTAAATCCAACTTGACTGTTTCCCTTTTACTCCCTTTTTTTTCATATATTATTCTTTATAATGTAAATTACTACTACAAAGAAAAAGAACATGTTAAAAATTATTGAAAATTATGTCTTTCCTTTAAGAATTGTCTCTGTATTTTATAAATTAATTCTAAATAGTTGACATACTTAGGGTAAAATTTGGATGTTTAGGTTATCAACTCATACAATTTCATCTTTTTCATCTGAAACAGCATTTTATCTAGATTCTTCTATGTTTTATTTTCACCTTGCTTTATGTTTTACTTTATATATTCAACGACATAATACCATAGTAAGATTAGCACTTAGCTGTGTCTTAAATACTGTAAGCCCTAAGAAAGAATGTTGCACAAATTAATAAATTTGATAATTGTGAAGTATTTAAAATAGAAGAGTGTATATAAACATTAACATTTTATATTATTCATTAATCACTTTATATACTTGCAATTATCCTATTGACAGATTTGTTCAGTATTTATTTGCAGCTTGTTCCAATATAATTGAGATATATTTTATTATATTCTTAATGTTCACTATGGAGTGATAATATAATTTACTCCTACTATTTTTATAGCTCTTCAAATATAAAGTTTTCTGGACATAGTCCAAATGGACTACTTTGTGACTAACTTAGAATATGGCTATATTTTGAATTTTCAAGTATTTAATATCATAATTAAATTTACTTTATTTGAGGTCCCAGAAAGTATTTTATAAATTTTACATTTAACTATTTTGATTCAAATTAATTTGAAGTACTTAATTAAAATGATTTTTTATAATTTTAGTTTATATAACTAAATGTTTCAAAAGATTTCTCTGCAAATTCTGATTAGCAAATTTACAGCTTTTTAATATCTCCTCTCCATATTAGTATTGGGGAAACTTCCAGCCATCTTGAAAGTTTAGTCTCACAAGAACTCTAGGACCAATCCTGACCTTGGTCAATAGCAATTTGAGCAGTATACTCCTCACCTTGGGATTTCTCATTTTTACCATGTGTTTCTCTGAATGTGATTTTGTCATCTCTAATAACATCCCTTATGGCTTGTTATCAAACTTATTTTCAAAGACATTCAGCTCTGGTCACTGAGTCTTTGCTTTTTTTGTGTGTCACAGTTTTGTCACTGAATTCCCTGTGTCCCAATGTCTGCCTTATAAACTGTCTTAGCGCACACATCCTGCTCTATGAAAGTGGGATCTTTCTTACTTTTTTCAAATCCTAAAACCCAAAGCTGTCCTGACTGTCTGTCTTATCTCTAAATTATACACTGGGGCCCTGCAGTAAATTGATAAACATAGATCACCTTCGTGTCTGCTCAGATTTCTTAATATTATTAGTGTTGTCAAATATAATCAAATCAATTCACTAATATGTGAAACCTGTTAAGAGGTCTTGTTAATTTATCGTTCCCCCAGAAAATAATTTTTTGCTTAAGATGACTTTGTTGCCTTACTTATGGAATAGGATGCACATTTCCAGAGAAGAACTCTGTGGTCTTGATGTCTTCCCTGCATAGAAGACAGTTCTGGTTTCAGTGCCTGTTTCCTCCACGTTGGTCTCATCTCACAACAGTTAACCTGATCATGCCCACCATTCTGGCAGCAAAGTGATCTGCCTATAAGCTGATGTGTCAGCTCTCCAAAATATAATTCATAATGGAATTTGAAGAAAAAATATGTTAGAGTAAACATATTGAAAAAGTCCACTTCACAAATTCCCGTTAAAGGATTAGAGAACTGTTCTTTGTTAGTGTTGGGTCAGATTGAAATATTTGGATTGAAAAATCTCAACTTTTTCAGTCATCACACTGATAATAGTGGCCCAACTGTAGCCTCTCAATGTACTAGAGTATATTTATTTTCTATTACTAAGTAACTACTTACCACAAACTTAAAGACCAATAGTGTTGATTCAGAGTGAGGCTATAAATAGAGCTTGTTTGTATTCCTGTTAGAGAGTTCGAGGGATATTAGCCATCAACTCTAACTTCTTAAGGCAATTTTATTTGTTTTTATTTTGAATCTTTCATTAATACAAAAGTTTAAAAGCCGTATGATCTCTTTATAGAAATTTAGGGAAAACACACACACACAAATTTTTTTTTTTGGACAAGGTCTTGCTCTGTTCCCTGGGCTAGAGTGCAGTGGCGTCATCACAACTGACTGCAACCTCAAATTTCCAGGCTCAAGTGATCCTCCTACCTCAGCCTCCTGAGTAGCTGGGACTACAGAAGTGCGCCACCACACCTAGCTAATTTTTCTATTTTTTGTAGAGATGGGATCTCACTATGTTGCCCAGGTTACAAAATAAATCTTAAAAAATTTATTGTACTCAAAAGTACAATACTTTTTCTGTATATAACCTTTTAGTGATTCTTTCTCCATAGAAATGTATAATTACATCAATAAAAGCACACAAGCATACATACATGTACATACACACACTTACATTTCCATTAAACAAGCATTACCCAAGAAAAAATATCATGAAACAAATTTATTTTTCTTTCCCAATCATGCTTTAAATTTATCCCATATTCTTCTTCTTCACCAGGATCAATTTTTTGGCCAGAAATCTAAATTTTTGAATAGTAAAAATACTGAAGTAACTTGAAGTCACTAACTGCAAAATTAGTAATTAAATTTTCTAGTTCAAGATAGGATGAGATGGGGGAAAGTTAACATTCCCTCAGGCATTGACTAGATAGTGGTAGATAAATTACTAAAACATATATAGAGAACTGGAGAAGCAATAAGGACAAGATATTCAACATTTTCACAAAGGAAGACACCTTGCTGGCAAGACAAGCCAGTGGGAGAAGAGCTTTATGCTTATTGTGTGTGTCACCTTCAAAACAGGTGTCACACTCTGAAGCCATGTGGGCAGGAGACTGGGGAGCTGGACTGAGAAAGTCTGAATGTCAAAACCAGTTCTCCTTGAGGTTTAGACTTTCCTGTGCAAGTATCTTCCAGGGGAGAGATAGAGGAATATTTTAATTTTTTATTACTGAGTAACAAATTGCCGCAAATTAATCAGTTTAAAACATACACATCTGTAATGTTACAATTCTGTAGTCTGGAAGTCTTGAACTTGATTGAGTTCTCTATTTAGGGTCTCATAAGGGAGACATGAAGATGTCAGCTGGCTGGGTTCTTGTCTAGAGGTCCCCCTGGGTAAGAGCCTTCCTCCAAGCCCACTCAGGTTTTTGCAGAATTCAGTTCCACGTGGTTGTAGGCCTCAAGTCCTTGTTTTTGCTTGTTGTTGGCTGTGAGTTGCTATTAGCTTCTAAATGCCAATCTGAACCTTTCTGTCTGAAAAATAAAAGTGGAAAATGAGAAATCTTTCCAGGGAAATAAAGCATCAACTCTATGGCTCTTTTATACACAATACCCAACATACATATTTTTTGAAAAGTAGATATGTAAAAAGAAAAGAAAGTATGACCAATAATCATAAAAAATTAAGACAACATAAGCAGACCAACAAGTGATTCAGATTTTGGAGTTTACCAGATTGGTCTTAAAGTAATGGTCATTAATATGTTACAGAAAATAAAAGAAAAAATGGACAAACTATAAAAAAGGATAAAGAATTGCAATGGACAATTATAATCTATTTTGTAGAATTAAAATTTGCATTTAAAACTATGAAGTGTATTATCTGAATTTAAGAATTCAAAAGATGGTCCAATAGATTGGAGATAGTAGAATACAGGAATAGAACTTAAATATGAGTTCATAGAAGGTATCCAAACTGAAGCACAGCAAGAGAGAGCAAGAATAGGAAAGTTAACTGATAACGTGATAAAATAAACATATGACACAGCGGAAAATACTAACATACATGTAGTTTAATCCCAGAAAAAGAGAAGAATGAGAATAGGGCTGTGTAAAATTCAAAGTCATAATGATCAAGAATTTTCCAAAACCTATAAAAGGCATCAGTCCACATATTAAATAAACTCAGTGAAGCACAAACAAGATAAATATAATGAAAAGGACATAATGCATCATAGACAAACTGGCAATTGCCAATGACAGAAGAAAAATATTAAACACATATCCTTCAAAGCGATAAGCAACAATAAGGTTGATAACTAACTTCTCAACAAAAAGTATGTAAACCGGATGCTATGGATTGAATTATGTGCCCCCAAATTTATTTGTGTCAAATATAATCAAATCAATTCACTAATATAGGAAACATGTTAGGAGGTCTTGTTAATCACTCTCCTTCCCCTAGAAAATATTTTTTGCTTAAGATGCCTCTGTTATCCTACTTATGGAATAGGATACACATTTCCAGAGAAGCATTCTGTGTCTTGGGATCTTCCCCAAGCAGAAGAGGAACCCTAACTCCCCATGTGACTTCATCTGGAGAGAGGGTATTCAGGGGGTGACTAAGGTTAAATGAGGACCTAAGAGTGGGGCCCTAATCTGATAGAACTATGACCTTATAAGAAAAGGAAGAAAGAGTGCTCCTGTGCTCATGCACACATGCAAGCGCTCTCTCTTTCTCTCTCCCACTCTCTCCTCTCTCTCCACACCACGTGAGGACACAGCCAGAAGGCCGGAAGAGAGCCCTAAACAGAATTCAACCATGCTGGCATTCTGATCTCAGACCTTCTAGTCTCCGAATCTATGAGAAAATACATTTCTATTGTTTAAGCCTCCCAGACTGTGGTGTTTTGTTATGTCAGCCTGAGTAGACTAAGACACCAGACATCAATTAAACAGTATTTTAAATGTTGAATAAAAAAAGTCTGTTAATTTAGAATTCTAAATCCAGCAGAGATATCCTTTACCACTGAAGGCTTACATTCAGACAAAAACTGAGACTATTTTATTCTTTTGCCAGTTGACCTTACCACAAGAAATACTTTATCTTCAGGATGAAGGAAAGTGATTCTGAATTAAAAAAATGAAACTAAAGGGAGAAATGAAATATATCAGGTATATATACTAGCTAAATATGTACGTATATAATAAACAATATTGGTCATAAAAATAATAATAATGTTTCGTGCAATTCAAAATATATGTAAAAATAAAATGCAAAGCAATGATGTGGAAAGACATAAGCAGAATATAAAAAGGAAAAGATTCATGAATTCTAGTACGACCAGGGACATTTGTATTAGTCTATGATAAGTCAAGTGCAACCACTAAAACTTAGTAAGTAAATATATATTTAGAAAGTTAATAGAAGGGAAAGTGCAATAATAAAAATATTGAATTAATGGAAAAGTTGTAAAATAGGAATGGAAGGGAACATAAAACAGAAATGCTAGGGAGAACACAGTCATTATGAAGGAAGATATAAACCCATGTCTCAGTAATTACATTATGTATAATTGCTTTCAATGCTAAATCAGACTGGAGTGAAAAAAAAAAATCCAGAATATCAGATTCTTACTTGAAACAAGCATTAACCATACAAACACAATCAGTTTTAAAGTAAAGAAATGGGAAAAGGTATAAGATACAAACATTAAGTAAAAGGAAGGTGAGGAAGCTAGGTCAATATAAGAGAAAGTAAGCATTTAAGTCAAGAAGCCCAGGTTGCAAAATCTGAATTCAGAGAAGAGGATGTCTGTGATTGGCTCCTTGTCTATTTTATTTTTTTTTCATATGTCCTAAAATCATCTTTCTCTTCTATCGCCGAAACCACAATTTGGTGCCTCCTACACCTGTGTTTGGAGTTTTGGAGAGGGACGAGCAACAACTGTCACAGGAGAGCTCTCACTTGACCGGTACTGTCATGGTGATGTATATTTCATTTACGTTTTGTAGGTTTATTTTGTTGGCGTTTTAATGGTTATTAAGAAAATTCCCCAACTGAAAATCTCTATTAGCCCCCTTGACAAGGTCTCAATTTCCTGATTCCTGTTAATTGCTTGTGATTTCTCCCACATTGCTAGGCAATCAGTATTCTACTACTAAGCTTCCCTAATTCTTCCAGGTTTCCATCTTGAATAGGATTTGAGAAAACCCTATGCAGACTTTCTTGAAAGTGTGCTCAATATCTGACCCACAGAAAAATTTCTTGCGTTCCTTACTCCAATAAATTGAGACTGCAAAAGAGCCCTATCCTCTACCATCTTGGGCCACATTAGCCTGGCTCTACCAGTTGTTACCCATCAATTCTAGAGGTCTCCTTATAGCATCCTTTTGATTTAAGATGAAGGAAGGACAGCCTTCACCATACCTGCTTTGTGTGGAAGAAAGGCAGAATAGTTCACTCCAGAGAAATTGTATTTATTCTTCTTATCTCCATCACTTGCCCTTTTATGCCCTCAATATGGTTAAGAGGTTTCAAAGTCACCCACTTGGTTCTTAGTAAAACAATTTAGAGACTTGAATATTAGTTCATCACCTAATTTTGGAAAGTGCCTCAGATCAAACTTCCATTATAACATACAAGCAAACATTTACAATTTTACAGGAATGACTAAAAGTGATTATATAAAATTTATTATTCTGTCTTCTTTTGAAAAGTTTCTGTTCATGTCCTTTGCCCACCTTTTGATAGGGTTGTTTGATTTTTTTCATCCCCAGAAAAACACCTGTAGAAGTAAAGCAACCCAAAATTTAAAGATAATATATGTTTTCCCTCCCTCTGACTGCTTTTACAATTTAAAAAAAAATCTTCAATTTAAGGAATTTCACTATTAGGAAGCTACATGTAGTTTTCTTTGCATTTATCCTACTTGGGGTTTGCTTATTTGTTTCAGTTACCAGTTATCTGCTGAATTCACCTTAAACGTGTTAATCATTTTTTAAAGACTCACATCTAAACATGAAATATCTAGATTGTACATGAGTTTGTTTATATTGTCTGTTCATTTTTCTTTGTTTTGAGTTAGTTTTTACTTTTTACATGTTTTATTTATTATTTAATGATGATTATTATGTATAAATAATATTTGACATTATTTGAAGCTCTGGATATTGTTATACTCCAGAGATAATTTAATTTTGCTTCAGACAAGCAGTTAGGCTAAAGGCAAATTATTTTATTCAAGTCATGAATTTAACTGATTTAAAGTTAGCCTTTAGTTTTCCTGAGGGCTAGTCTATTTCTAGTTCACACTAACTCTTAGCATATAACCCTTCAGGGTTCTAACTTAAAGCCTCAGGTGTTTACCAAGGCTGCTACTCCTCCTTAGGTTTTAAACTCCAATCTTTTTCCTCCAGATCTGAAATTCTGCAAACAGCTCTCTTACCTTTTCAGTCTCTTAGTCACTGCTTGTGACAAAGTCTCCATAAATACTTTAAGGGAAAAAAAATGGTGCCAAATCAGTGTCACTTTCTGTGTTTTTCTTCTTTTAGAGACCTTGTCTCCGCAAGTACATATTATCTTGGTAGCTTTCATTGTATTCAAACAGATGTTATTTTACATGTTATGCACATTTTCTAGCTTTCTCAGAAGTATTATTGGTCCAAACAATGTAGTCCACCATTGCAAGAAGTGGTAGAAGTGCTATATACCTGTTCCCTCTAACATTCCAGTTGATTTTATAATTAAAATGTATCTTGGCACTAATTGTAAATATTTGAATAACACATTTAAGAAAAAAATAAATCTATTTTAATATTTATATATGCAATCACTTTGGCATATGAGGTTCCTTTCAAAATTAATTGTAATAATTATCTATTGTAGATTAATTCAACCCCAGACATCTTCAGAAATCTGTATTGTAGACACAAACGTTAATTTGTTTTTAGCTTTGATACTATGAATAACAGATCTTTTTTATAAATTATAACCACTACAAGCAATAATTTTGTTTGTTTTCTTCTGATACTCTGAGAATCAATTGAAATTTCTTTACTAATATTTGCTTCCTTAAATTAAGATTTCTTGTTTTAGCACCACATGTACTCACCATCAAATTGGTATTAACTGATCAACACATAAGTGCACATATAAGAATAACATCTATTGGATGTTGGGCAGGGGGGAGGAGGGAGGAGGGGACGGGTATTTGCATACACAACGAGTGCAATGCGCATCACCCGAAGGATGGACATATTTGAAACTCGGACTTGGGGGGAAGGGGGGAGCAAGGGCAACATACGTAACCTAAACATCTGTACCCCCATAATATGCTGAAATAAAAAAGATTTCTTGTTTAGCTGTCAGTATTTAAATACACAGTGTTATGGATTTATTGGTTGATTTATTGATAGACGTAGCCATTCAACAAATATTTATTTAGCATCAACTTTGTATTAGGCACATTACTGGGATGCTGTGTATACAGAAGAGAGTGAGACAGGTATTAAAAAAAACTAAAATGCAATAACATAATAGCTACAATTGAGGAATAGCACAAAAGAAACACAGGAAAAGAGTCTAACTCTGCCTGGGGAAGTCAAGGAAGAATTCACAGAGCAGTTAGGCTTTGAACTGAGCCTTGAAATATCCTTAGGAGTTTTCAAGTCTTTTAAGTCCTATGGATCATATAAAGTGGTGACCAAAATTCTACCTTAAGAGATCTTAAAAAGAGTATCAGTTTTCAACAAATGGTGCTAGAATAACTGATCATCCATATGTAATAACATGAATCTATACAAAGACCTTATACCTTTCACAAAAATTAACTCAAAATGGATCACGGACCTAAATGTAAGTTGCAAAAGTATAAAAATCCTAGAAGATTAACATAGGAGATCTAGATGACCTTGGGTTTAGAGGTGACTTTTTAGATATGACACCACAGGTATGATCAATGAAAAAAAGAATTGATAAGCTAGATTTCATTAAAATTAAAAAAATCCTTCTCTGCAAAAGACACAGTCAAGAGAATGAAAAGATAAGACACAGACTGAGAGAAAATATTTATTAAAGAGATACCTGATTTTAAAAAAACAGGATTGTTATCCAAAATATACAAAGAACTCTTAAAATTCAACAATAAGAAAACAAACAACTCAACTGAACAATGAGTCAAAGGCCTTAACAGATGCCAGAGAAGATAACACAGATGGCAAATAAGTATATGAAGAGATGCTCCACATCATATGTCATCAGGAAAACACAAATTAAAACAATGAGATACCACCACATACCTATGAAAATGGCCAAAATCAAGAACACTGCCAACATTAATTACTGGTGAGGATGTGGAGCAACAAGAATTCTCATTCATTGCTGATGGGAATGCAAAATGATATAGCAAATTTGGAAGACAGTTTTGCAGTTTCTTACAAAAAAAAAAAAAACCCACGCTCAACATACAATACAGCTATCATGCTCCTAAGTCTTTAGTCAAAGAAGTTGAAAACATGTCCACTCAAATACCTGCACGTGAATGTTTATAGCAGTTTTATTCATAATTGCCAAAACTTGGAAGCAACCAAGATGTCCTTCAGTAGGTGAATGGATAAATAAACTGTTGTACATCCAGACAATGGGATATTATTCACTGCTACAAAAAAGAGCTATCAGGCCATGAAAAGACATGGAAGAAGCTTAAATGCATGTTATTATTAAGTGAAGTAAGCCAAACTGAAAGTACTATATAATGTATGATTCCAACTATATGACATTCTGGAAAAAGCAAAGCTATAGAGATAGTAAAAAGATCAGTGATTGTGATTGGGAGAAAAAGGGATGAGTAGCTGGAGCACAGAGAAATTTTGAGGTAGCAAAACTATTCTGTGCAATAGTACAATGGTGGATACATGTCATTATATATTTGTCAAAAGCCTTAGAATGTGCAACATCAAGAGTTAATCCTAATGTAAACTATGGTCTTTAGGTGATAATGATGTATCAAAACAGGTCCATCAATTGTAACAAATGTAACACTGTGGTGGGAAATGTCAACAATGGAGGAGTCTGTGGGGAAAATGGGAGAATGTGTGAATAGGGAATTCTCTGTACTCTCTGCTCAATTTTGCTGTGAACCTAAAACTGTTCTAAAAGATAACATCTATTACAAAATTATTAGAGGTTTAGCATGTGAAAAGAGCCCAAAGCTAGAGAGAGAAGAAAATGACACTGAAAAATTCTGATTAGTTTAGCATTCCTAGAGCTTGAGAATGGGATAGTGATGGTGCCAGTGAGCAGAAAGATGGGGAGAAATGAGGCTGGAGAAAAAAGCATGAGTCTGATGGATCTTAAAGGCCACAGTAACCAGTTTGGCCTTCATTTGGAAAGAAATAGATTGCCATTAAAAAGTTTTAAACAGGGGAGTAACATGATCATATTTACATTATAGAAAAATAACTCTGGTTGCATGACAGAGAATAGTTTGGAGAGGTGCAAGACTGGAGGCATGGAAGCCAGGGGGATTGTTGCAATGATCTGAGACAGGTTTTGAGCATGGAAGCAGGAGATAATGAGTTCACCACTATCTTTGCTCCATATAACCTCTGCTTCTGCTCATAGTTCTTTTTCTTTTCCCATTCATAACCACAATCCCTGAGGCTACCCGCTTTCTAATAAAAATGGTATTTGACTGGCAGCCACATTTCTGTGTTACTTTCTCAAAGAAATTCCTATTGCGACACCACTTCTTTTCAAATACCTAGATTTCACTGAAAGAAAATTCTTGTGTGAACTTTGCCAAATTTTAAAATGATTATTACTTTAAATATGTTAACTCACATTTGAACAGTATGGATTTTGTAAAGAGTTTTGCAAAGTAGATGCAAAGTAGTTGCACATTCTAAATATATTTGAGGCTTAATTTTATTAATATATGTTAAGTTCTGCAATACAAACACAATGAGTTTTTGTCTCTCTCAGCCATACGTATATTTCACATGAAAGACATTTCAAAGTCTTCTTACGATATGGACCGGAGAAATAAATGAATTTAATGAAAAGAATCAAACACTGTACTGTTTTCAGAAGGGAAGCAGTAAATGACTGACCCATAAAAAAAGCTTACATTTATTAAAAATGTCATTTGGCTTGTTTCCACATTCTTGCAATAGTAAATTGTGCTGCCATAAACATTTGGGTGCAGATGTCCTAACTCGACTCTTGATCAATGTTATCTTTCTTTCTCCAGTCCTCAAACTTAGGTTTATTCAGATAAGAGATACAAGGTGCAAAAAAAGGAAGTACAAATGTGCATGGCTTCACGGAATGTAGTCTTAGAACTGGGATCCATAACTACCAGCTCATTCTATTGGTCAAATCACATCACAAAGGCAGGACAGTTTAAAATTGTAAGACAATAGAGTCCACTCGAGAACAGCTTCAAAGCCACATTACAAAATGCATTGGTACAAATAGAGAAATGTTTGTGGCCAGTTTTCCAAATAATCTTCTACACAATAATAATTCACATGCTTTTGGTTGTTACTAAAGGAGATGGGGTTTATTTATGGTAATCTAGTGGATACAGTCCAGAATGCTGCTAAACATTCTATATGCACAGGATGGCCCTCCACAACAAAGAATTATCTGACCCAAAATATCCAAAGTGAAAAATCCTGATGTAGAGAATGAGACTATAAATTATTTTGCTCTGGATAGATGACGGATTCTACAATACAACCCAGGAGTTCATTACTTTAATTTACTTTTGGTGTTCATGGACACGAATTGCACATATTTACTGTATTAATTCTGTTTCCTTTGATTTCATTATATTGTCACTACATTACAGGCCTATTTTAATTTCTTACATATTCCCCCAACTCCTTATGCAAAAGAGACGGTAAAGTCCTCAGGCACCTGAGAAAAACTCACCTCACAGATCATTCATTAAGGAGATTCCTTGCTGACTTTCCATAAACAAAGACATGCAAATTGTAGCTGTGTCTAGCACCTAAAACTAAAGCCTGTTTGATTTCACTCTAATGATGAATTATAACTTTATCTTTACAGGTAACACATACAATGAGACATTCTTCCACCTACCCAAGGACATCTACATAATTGATTGATGCTTCCTTCTACCCCTTTTTTCCCTTCTAACATTCCCCATATTCTATGTAAAATGTAAATTTCCTAAGCCTCACTAGAATGTAATCACCAGGTAACCACTTTGCCTCATCAGAGCCCCCCTCTTTTTCCTTCACTCTGTGTGCCTGTAAATGTTGAAGATTCAAACTTCCCCTTCTGATAAACAGCCACAACTTTGTCTCTGAGTTTGGTTTTTTCCTGGGTGCATCCTCAATTTTGGCTTAATAAAACTACATTGACTAAGATTTTTGCCTCAGTCACTTATTTGGGTGAACATGCCCTTAGGATTTTCTCTTTGCTACTATGAATTTAATTAAATAGCAAACTTTCATATACATGCTAAATATATTTACATATGTACATGAATACATATATGTATGTGTGCATATACATGCAGTACATTTCATGTGCATCATATGTAAAATGTGTATTATATATTTCTACATTCAAATAACTTCACTGAAGTATCTTTCAGATAGTTATATGACACATTTTCTGTTTGAGCAAAAATTTCTAATTTTCTTTTGATTCACAATGTATTATATAACTCCTTCTCACTCAACTCTCTTACTCCAATGGTCAAATATCATGCTGGTTTTCTCACATATATCACAAATCTGTTTCCTATTTCCGTCACATCTCCCGTGACTAAATGTCCAAATTCCTGAGCTTATCTTTAGCCTTTTCTCTGCTCCCTCTGGTTCACTGGAGGAATCTTTTCATGATACAGGCTTGACATCATTCTTCCCACTCAAAGTTATTCATGAGCCCCTCAGTCCCAGGCATATGAGTCCGTTCATGATCTGAACTCTGCCTCTTTCTTCATCTTCACCTTCCATCTCATAATCTTTGACATGTGTGCTCTCACAATTCTTCAGAAAGATAAGGCATTCACTACATGATTTCACAGCACTCTACCTATTCTTGGAATCCAGAATGTCCTACCTTGTTGGTCTGATTGATCTTTAGCATGCTCTTCATGTACAAGTGTCTCTAAAAATTTCTTTGATCTGCACTCTCATAAATTACTCCTTTATTACTTTGACTTCTTTCTTCTCTTTAAACATAATTACATTTCTGTATTACTTTGTTTACCTGTCTAAAATCTAATCTCTTTGAGGGAAGGAGCTTTATTTTATTCAGAGCAGGACATTTTGATACAGCTGTATTTAATGTAGGAGTCATATTGATGGAGTCATTCTGATACAGTCATGCATTGAAATATTTCTGTCACAGTGCAACTTATTTGACTTTCATTACTAAGATCTTTTTCCTTTTGTTATATGGGATTTCTACTTTCTATTTAATAAAATATTGCATTCCCATAATATTTTATAAAGAAAATAATACTTGTAAGGAAAAAATCACATAAAGATATCATTTTAAAGCCTGTTAGAATTACCTACTCTTCTCCATGACATGCAAATCACGTCTCTCAGGGGGCTTCATTCAAATAGCACTATTTCTGTGAGAGCTTCTTTGCCTATAGTGTCATGCATTTCAATGCAGACCACAAATACACTCCCTATCCTCTTTCCTCACCTTGATATTATCTGTAGTACTTCCTAATACCTGATAGAATCTTGTGTACATTTTTATTGTTTTTTGGTTTTGGTTTGCTTTGCCCTCTCTCTGTAGAATGTAAACCCCATGAGGAAGGGATTTTTGTCCGATTTTATTCACATAGTAGGGTACCCACAAATATTTGTTGAATATAATTTGTCTTAAATTTGTATATTCTCAACACATAACCAAAGACACAAATTCAAACACAAAGTAGTTTATTTGATATCTCATCCTAGGAAACACAGATAATGGGGAGAGTAAGGTAGATAGAAAAAAGACGATGATAATCAAAGGATATGCAGCAAGTTTCCACTGTGAGTAACAGCAGTTTCATCAAGAGGGAAAATATAGAACAGATGATTCAAAATTATGGCACGCAATGGATTAGAGAGACAAGGTATTGATAGACCACCTACTACCAGTCATTGGTTGGCAGCTGCTCCCAGAGGGCATTATTTCTCGTGTATTCCCAACTTGCCACATGGAAGAAAAGAAGTTTTGGCTACCAGAGGAAATCCTTAGGCAAGGAAAAGCAGGTCCAGGCAGATGGAAATCAAGTGAGTACATGGAAATAGAAAAGCCACAGTATCTGGGCAGGGTAACGACAGAATCTGGTACAGAATTATAAAGAAGTTTCAGAACATACTATATATAAAGGATATAGATTTGTATACATACACACATATGTATATGCATACACATAGTATAGTGTATAAACTAGAGCTTCCCATATCTTTACATAGAAAATAAGACAGATTTACTCCATAGATAAAAAAATACGATAAAAATAAATTCAGAATTTCACTTAACCCATCTGCTTGAATGAATGTTCTATTCATGTCCAACTTTGTCCCCTCTCATATTTGGTTTTAATAATAAAAAATATATCTTAAGTTGATTAGAATGTACACCAGTCTGACCCAAAAGATGCTGAAGAAATTTAGGTTATGCAAATGTTCTCAATATTGGTAAAGTTATACCAGATGTTTTAATGAGTTCTCACTTTATGAACTGACTCAAAAGCTCCAGGCCAAGAAGACAATTTCCAAAGAAAGTATGGGAAGAAGTTAATGAAGCAAAAGATATAACTACCATAATGAACATAGGAAAAGAAAGCCTTTAAACCTCTTAATATAAGTAAACACACAATGACATGTGATGTTATTTAACTAACATTAGTTATTAACTAATATTTGCTTCATATTGACACAAAATTGATGTTAAGCCTTAATGCAATAAATTTATAATGTTTAAATTTTCCTTAATTCCTAACATATCATAATTTGGCTAAGAAATATCATGATATTTACTATTTTTAAAAATACATTGATTATTGGGGTAGAAAGTTTATTCAAAGAAATAATAATAGAGAACTTTCCAAACCTAAAGAAATATATCACATGAAATACTTACCAATTATCAATTGGAAAATATTGTCTCTCTGGTGGATATTAGGAACATTTTGATAAGTGTTCAGATAAGAAAAATGAGAATAATCACAATACAAATGCTATCATGACATAGATGTCACAGAATAAGAAGACTGACCTAATGTGGTTATTTTAAGACAGAATGACATCTACAAATGATTAGAGAGGTAACTAAGGAAAAGAGAGCATAATGCACCTGATGTAGAAAAAAGAATTTGGGATTGAGCATACCAGAAATGGGTGCTGAAAGCACATGTGGATACTGAACCTAATGAATCTGGGGGTGAGACAGGCAATTGTTTCTAAATCAATAAAAATTTTCCACCTCTCAAAAGGACATGAATGCTGAGTTAGAAATATTAGCACTGAATTAACTTGGGCATACCACATTGGGCATCAGTGTATTGTTCCCTTAATTGATCTATGAAACTGAATAAATTACCATTTCCTAAATCAGAGTTTGCAACTAAATTGTCTGTGGGTAAACAAAAGGGGATATTTTGATAACACATGTATTAGTACTTTACAGTGAAGAATTTATTCTTTCAGATCTTGCCAAGGAGCACGCTTTCTATGGCATATCAAATGGTGGATCAAATCACAGCAGCATCAAAAAAGTCCCCCCCAGCTTTTAGTTACTGTGATTTGAAAAATGGAGTTTCATCATATTCTCAAATTCTATGAAAATTATAATACAACTACAGAAAATATAAAATAAGGAATTGTTAATATCCTACTCAATCAAAAATTAGATTTTGTGCATCTATTTTCAAATTCCACAGACAGTGCAAATATAAATTTTGGAAAATGCTGCTCAGTCTGTAATCTTCTTATCAAAGAAAATTATATTTCCTTCTAAATGTCTTACATACTGTACACACAACACTGCATAAAATGGCATAGTCTGTATCTGTGATATTAAAGCTTTTGATTTTTTTTGGTAATTTTTACTTTCCTCAATAGGTGCAAAAGTATTTAATGAGATGTTTGACTTTATAGAAATTGAAGGCAATAGCCTCCTTAGACATGTGCCTACACAATGGCTATCATCATTGCCAGGAATATCAAATAAATAAAACATTGGCCTGTTGTACCATAATATTTTCAGAATGTGGGACAAGAAGAACATCCTTCCTCAATCTGAAAATGCATTGAGACTGAGAATCATTAAAAAGATTATATTAAAAGAAAATTTGTGTTTTATTTCTCCAAAATTGTTTGGTGATATTTGAAGAGGCCATAAGGATCCTAGAAAGACTGAACTCACTGCATCTTATTTTTGCAATGTTATATGTAGGTTATGACAAAAACTACACAGAAAAAAATAAAAAACGATTCACTTTTTGGAAATAAGATCACTTCAGAACTCAAAAAAGATATCAGAAAAGTACAGCCAATTTGAAAAGAACTTTCTCAATTTCTTTACTAAAAATATAACTTATTTGGAATCTACCTCCAGTTTCACAAGTTCAAATTACCTCTGTGCTTTAAAACCATTTTTTCCTGAGAAAGAGAAATTTATCTTATATACTTCATAGTATAGACAGGGATAGCCTATGTGATGAATTTATAGATGCGAAGGGCCTGATTAAAAAATAGCTGGTGTACCAGAACCAGCTTGTAGATACACAGAGGTGGGATATTTTTGGAGAGCTGAAAACTAATCATCCCTACAAGTCTAAAATCTCCCATTACTGGTAAGTAAAAGTATTACCCCTACCTCACACCGTCTGTAAGAATTAATACAAAATGTATTGAAGACCTAAATGAAAGCTAAAACTATAAAACTTTTCAAAGAAAACATAGTGGCATATCTTTATGACCTTGGGTTTGGCAAAGGACTATTATACATGACAACAAAAACACAGAAAACATTGAAAAAATTGATGTTTAACTTCGTAAAATTCAAACTTGTGTACATCACAGGGCATTATCAAGACAATGAAAAGACAACTCACAGAATGGGAGAAAAATATCTTTAGATATATATCTTATTAGGGTCTAGCATCCAAAATATTTAAAGAACTCTTATAATTCGAGAACAGAAAGTCAAACAATCCAATTAATAAATGGACAAATGACTTGAATAGACATTTTTCAAAAGAAGATGACACAAATGGCCAAGAAGCACATGAAAGGATGCTCAACATCATTAGTCATTAGGAAAATGCAAATCAAAACAATGAGATACCACCTCACCTACTAGAATGTCTATAATAATAAATAAATAAATAAACAGAAAATAACAAGAAGTTGCAAGGATGTGAAAACATTAAAACCCTCATACATTATTGGTGGAAATGTAAAATGGTTTAACCACTGTGGAAAAAGTGTGGTGGTTTCTTACAAAGGTAAACCTGGAATTACTATATGATCCAGTAATTCCTCTTCTAGGCATACATTTAAAAAAATTGAAACTAGATATTCAAACAAAAATATATACACAAAAAGTGGAAACAGCTCACATGTCCACAATAAAGGGATAAACAAAATGTAGTGTTCGTATGGAATATTATCCAATGAAGTATTATTCACTCATAAAGAAAGAATGAAGTATCGATATCTGTTAGCACATAGATCAACTTCAAAAACATTATGCTAAGTGAAATAAGTCTAAGAATACAAAAGGTATACATGTATTTTATGGTTCCATTTTATATAATATATCCAGAGCAGGTAAATCTATAAAGGCAGAAAGCAGATATATTCTTGCCAGGCCCCAAGGGGAAGGGAGAATGGTGAGTGCTGTTGTCTGAATGTTTTTGTACCCCCAAAATTCAGTGTTGAAATCCTATCCCCTCAGGGTGATAGTTTCAGGGGGCAGTACCTTGGGAAGGTGATTAGATCATGATGGCAGAGCCCTCATGAATGGGATTAGTACCCTTATAAAAGACTGCAAAGAGCTAGCTAGCTCTCCCACCAGGTGAGGGCACGGATAGAAGGCTCCATCTACGAGGAACATGCCATCACCAGACACTGGATGGGCCTGTGCTTTGATATTATACTTCTCAACTTCCAGAACTGTGAGAAACAAATTGTTGTTATAGGCCACCCAATATATAATGTCTTTGTTATAGCAGCCCAAATAGACTGAGACAGCAAGGGACTGATTAATGGGTACAGAGTTTCCTGTTTGGGGTTTTGAAAATGTTTTCGAACTAGAGACCATGGTTGTACAACATTGTAATTGCATTAATGCCATTGAATCGTACACATTTGTAAAATCATTAATTTTATATTATGTGAATTTTACTTAAAAATTAATATTCTTGATGCCACGGCACTCTAGCCCGGGCAACACAGTGAGACTCTGTCTCAAAAAAAAAAAAAAAAGAAAAAAGAAAAAAAAATTAATATTCTTAAAAAAATTCCCAAGTATTTCATGCTCAACTGCTTTTGTTGAGAGAATATTTAGCTTAATGTCATCATATTGGACTGACATCAGGAATCAGTGTAATGTAGGCTTACAAAAGCAGAGCTGCAAGTCAAAATGAATGTTATGTTTGGGAGCATTCAGTTTCACCACTACATAAAAGAAAAGGAACATGTCTTAAAGGCTATGGGGGGTTCAGAGGTGTAATATTAGAAAAGGAAACAGAAAGAGTAAAACTATTCCACTGTATTATGAAAAGGAAAGAAACATGTCATTGTCACCTCTTAGAAAATAAAGAGGGTATCTATTTAATTAATCTTACTGTATTCACATTATCCTTTTTAAAAAACTTAAATTTATGTATCTTAAAAATACATAATAATATAGCCTACAAAATATAAATATTCAATAATGTCTTTTAAATTGTTTAAATTAATTATTGCATCAGAAGACAAAAACATTATATTTTATTGTTATATTTTATCAGACATATTATTTGTTTTATTAATAATATTAATTACTACTAATTACTACTGTTAACTAGTCCTATTTAAATAACAGCATTTATGTAACAGGAAATTAAATACAGAATAATATAAAATTTCAGATAAATGCCTATTTTTCATATATTTATTTATCTTAAAATAACAACACATATGAGTATACTTATCAATTATATATCATATGTATTTTTTGGTCTAGTATAGCTGTGTCCTGGGTTGGCCTTCTAAAACGTTGGTTAACCTAGTCAGAAAATTGTATAAAGGTGATGAAGAAAAAGTCCTTGTTTTGGGGAAATTCACACTTGAGTACTTAGGGGAAGAGGCATTTGTTTACAGCTTGTTTTCAAATGGTTGAGAAAGAGATTGATGATAATGGATATCAATATAAATATAAAGTATAAATCGATCCAGTCAAACATTATATTATGTGTAAATTATACATCAATAAAAAATAAACTTTAAAAAATCGCCCTTAAATCACTTTGTCAGGCATTATATAAGGTCAAAATTATTTTAATTCTGTGTTCTTTGTTCTCTGTCATAAGCAAACATATACCTAGAGGTTTTTGAAAAGTAAAAGATCTTACAATGTTCCTTAAAAACATTGGTTTTAAAAAAAAGTGCGCTGTTTGCTGCTCTGGTAGAAAGCAGGGTCATGTTCTTGGATTTAGCATTCCCCACAGTGCCGGCAGAGTGTTGCTATGGTGGCAGGTGAACAACAGGCATTCTTGAACTGAAACTAGCGAAGAGTTCATGGAAGCAGGACAAATGTGACAGAGTATGGAGCTGATCTGCTCACCTGCTATGTGCCATGAGGCAAGTCACTTACCATTTCTGAGACCCAATTTATTTTCTGTAAACCAACAAAATCAGAATCTATCCATCCAGGTTTAGATAGTTATTTCTTTAATTCCATGAACAAGTAACATGAATATAATTATTTGGTTCACTGAAGGATATACGGAAGTTAAAACACAAATAAAAGAGCAATATTTTCTTTATGATTCACGTTGCCACGTTCTGACACTCCAACAAAAGGACGGAGAGTGTGAAAGGAAAAACTACAGATGTTTAGATGTTCGCGTTGGCTTATTACCAAGAGGCTGAGCCTGACTGCTTTGAAGTGAAAAGCAAACAGCAAATCTCTGGAGGGCAAAGCTTCCCCTGAGATTTCTCAGATGTGTTTGGTTCTGGCAGGACCACTCAGTCTTCCAGAACATCCTTTTACAACCCAAACAATTTCCACATTTTGAAGTGAAATTCTGAATCAATTTTAGGCCTGATCATTCAAACAATTCCATGTATTTTAGTGTAAATGGCTTTTCATAAAACCGATGCTGTGTCCTTAATTTTTCTTGAAAGTTTTGTAGCTAGAAAGATAGCTGTAGATATATAGTTACAAAATTTTTTGGGGGTAAATTTATACTTGTTTCAAAACATTTTTGTTATCTTTATTTTCATTTATATGCTCATGATGAATATACAACTTTATAAAGATGCATTTGGACAATTAAGAATTTAGTTCTCATTTTCATTAAGCAGAGTTCAACCAACAGTCAAATCTAGTCTTAGTACCTAGTTGACTTTGTGAAATTGATTTCATTAATTCATAGTGTAATGCCACTTGAACTAGTTCATAGGAATGGTGAAAGATAAATGGAAAACTGCTGCTTTGATATTCATGTTATATAATTTTATTAATTGATATTTATTTTTATGTTGCTATCATTTAAATCATGGCTCCATGATTAAACTAGACCCATAAGGAACAGCAAAATCTTCTCCAGTTTTGGGAGAATCAGGAGGCAGAGGACAAGTAGATAGGATTTCTCTTAAGGGTATGTAAACCTACTACATCCACGTCTTAAAAATTGTGTCTGATTGAATAACTAATCCCATAAGACATTAATAAACATTCAGAAAATAAAATGACTTTGTGGTCAAATTTATGTAGTAAAGCATCCCAGATTCCCTTCATGGAGAGTCACAATACTCTTCCATATTTTGAGGCCCTGGGAAGGCCCAAAGCGAAATGAGCTTCTTCAATTTTTCTGACTTTGTCCTGGCTCTTCTTCCCAGGCCCCTTACTACCAGATCCCCTGTACTCTAAAACCCGGTCCTGGCTCAATCTATGTTGAACATCTTAGATGATTATGGGTTGCCAGGACGTACCTGACACTTTACCATTGACCCTGGTAGTCTATTGATTCTAGCCTCTATGGTGCTTCCTTAAGAGAAATATAAAAATCATTTAATTACCAGAACAAACGATCATTGACATCCTTCAGCCTTTAAAATTTAAAATGACTATCCTAGTCTATTTCTTCCTTAACCTTCCTCTGTTGAAAAAGTAGCAGAGCTGTCTTAAAATATTCCTACATCCTAACATCAAAATAATCTCCAGCTGAAGGAAGGAAATATTCTTAAAATTAAAGCTTAATTAGAAAACTCATCTGGAGTACAGAAACAGTCTAACATTGAATCAGATTCAGTCTGATTGATGCTTTCTAAAAATTTAATTTAACTTTTTATTCTCTGCCTTTTTAAATATAAAACTGAAGTACATTCATGAAAATATATCAAGCTGGGAAGGCTATAGACTCAGGCAGAAGTCCAGTTATATCGCATTTGCATTTCTCCACCTGCCTATTGGGCCCTAATTACTCACTGTGTCATTTTTGTCTATTTTCATTTTTGTATCCTGTTGTAGTGTTTGTTTTGGGTGACGAGGTAAGTATTAAAAATTATGAACCCCAATGTTGTAGTTTTAGAGTACAACGGGAGCAATGAAGAAAGAAAAAACACTCTTTGTGCCCATTTGTCAGGCACCTGGTATGTATTTTACCTTTTGACACTCTCAACAATCCTGTGAGGTGGGTATTATCATCCCCATGTTGTAGATGAGGATTTATGCTCAGAGAGATTTTATTTAACAAAAAAACAGATCAATGAGTCTGTTATCTTAACTTCCTCACAACATTAATTGACTACACAATGGTTTGGTGAAAACAGAATATCTGGATATTAAGTAGTTGATATTAAGACATTATTTATTTGGAGATTGTTCATTTGATTAGTTTTTGCACAATTTGGATCCTTCCTCTTGTCCTTTATATAACATATTTACATATATATATATATATATACAGAGAGAGAGAGAGAGAGAGAGAGAGAGAAGCATTAGACTCCAAATCTGAAACAGTAAGTATTTATATCATCTTAATCATGATTTCATAATCATTTACTTATTCCTAATTGAAGACTTATCAGTACTTTTGGTAATGGGCCCACAGATTGTCTGAGAAGAGTCTGATAATTTCCTTCTAACTGTGCTATTCATCTAAGTAGAGTATTGTCTGTCACTCAAAAAAGCAGCAACATAACCCCAGACATTGATGCTCTGTGCACAGCGATGAACAATCTAGGGCTCAGCAGTGCTGTGTGTGAGATGAGTTATTTGCAGATGCTCATTCCAGTCACCCAACTAACTTGATCAATACCATTCAGTATGATACAGTACAATTCCAACTGGAAACAAACAAATGGCTATTGAAGTCAAAGCCTGCTAAATTATTGCCAACCACTTAGTTGTGTTTAAATGCTCAACACTTAAACACTCACATAGACTTACAGCCTTATATAGCAAATGTAAACCTTCTAGTTCTAAATTTATTGATTGAATAAGGTACTGCTAAAAGTAAATTACCACTAGTCCTGTCAATAAAGTCAAGTTCTGGACATCCTATTGTATATATCAAAATGATATCAAAATTAATAGTAATGATAGCAATTGAATAAATGTTTTGCAGTGGTCTTCAAGGGATTGTGCCAATAAAGTTCTTATTTATTTTAATGGATTAGAATTGGTGCATTCTTTGCTAATATTTTAGTAATTTATTCTTCCATTTATCAAAGGGAGTAATTTAAGACTAATAGTCAACAGTATTTTTAGCAGAAGTAAACAAAAATGTTTCACTTGTCTGAAAGGTTTTTATTTGCAAAAGACCAGTGAACGGAATGCATGCATTCTCTATATAGACCACAAATATGATGTGCCTTTTTTCTGAAAAGTGAAGAATACAAATAAATGGAAACTGGTTTTACAGAGGAAAAAGAAAGTGATTAGTTGTTTCAAAATCCTATAAATTTCTTATTTCTGCAACATATAGTTTGTGCCAGATCTGAAATCTATTAAGGTTCAGGAGACGTATCAATAAGACCTTTCAGTTATTGAGAAGTTATCATGTGGTAAATGCTGGACTAAATGCTTAACATATAATAAAAAACTTCAGCAGTTTGGAATAATGTCTATGAGGGAGGTTTTACTAACCCCACTTTATAAATTATGGAGATTCAATCATAAAGGTTTAGTAAATCGGCCACTTTGATACTGCTTAAGAATGACTGGTCCAAGGACAATCAATTAAAACCACTGAGTGGATATTGCATTCTACTGCCTTTCTGATTTTCCTGATTAAGAAGTGTAAAGTATCTGCATGACTGGTAGCATTTCTTTGCCTGTGTCTGTGTGCTGAAGACTCATTCTTCTGAAGAAACAGTGTGAGTAGAGCTGTTTGAGAGGTAGGATGCATTAGCAATACCCAGCCACCTGGAAAACCATAACAAATATGACTTGGTAATCAGCTCTTTCCCAAAGCTGTGATGTCTCCCATGTCAAAAATGGTAAGCAGTTCCCAGAGCTCTGACAAAATTACACCCAAATGAAATTTCTTCCTCACCGGGGAAACTCCAGAGCAATGAATTACACTGGTGCGGCATTTACAAACCATACTCCTGAATGCATAGGGGTATCTTTTTCCTCTCTAAACAACCACCAGTAAATAAATCCATAGACTTGCCTAAGGGGAGTAATGCGAATGCAATCCTTGCAGCAAATACTATAGTCAGGAAAGTAATTGTAGGAAAAAAAATCGACCTAATACTTTCACCCAAGAAATTAGGCACTAGAAAAGCCTAAACCTTGGGATGGAAACCTTGCTGTAGGTTTATGTGTTTGCAGAAATGACTTTCCTTCAGCTCCCCTTTGAGCTCCCTGCTGCTGCATTGAGCAGAGGCTTCTCCAGGGAGTGCAGAAATCACTTTTAAGCCCCCTGTATGTCATTTCTCTGCATGGCTCCTGGGCACGCACCAAGGTATTGCAGGTGCCAGCTGTGCCCAAGGCTGCAGGATGCTGACCGACAAGTCTTTCCTCTTACGGAAGAATCAACCTGAACTGAGCAGAGATGCAAGGAAGGAGAAAAGGAAAATGCCTGCCCTCCCTTTGGGGTTTTAGCTGTGGTAACAGACTTTGAAAGTAACGACATGGGAAAATCAAACTGAGTTATAGCAGAATCTATGTAGTTTTTCACATTGCATTTAATTTAGTCAAATGGCTTAGTAAATGATACACATTTTTCAACTTAGTTATCTTAGTTTTAAACACGAACTCTTGTTAAATTAACTATAGTTGATCATGTAATTGCTTTTCTTAAAATATTTGCCTATACATGGAAGTCCAGCTTCCTCAGCATGTAATTCTAGATCCTTTATTACACGAATAGTTTCTTCACTCAAATGCTTTATTTTTTTCTAGTGTCTCTGCGTTGAATGTCTACCTCCCACACTATCCTCTCTGCCTCTCAAACCACATGGATTTATTTCTATTTCTTTGCTAAAGTTTTTGTACATATCACTGCCTCCTCCACTCCATATCCTTTTTAAAATAAACGCCTCTCTTAGCCCTCTGTGCTCCCAGAGCACTATGTTCCTAACTTTAACAGAGTACCCAACTTACTCTCTTAGATTTGGTCCCATTTGTTCTAGGAGGGGCTTATTAGAGCTTTGTTAACCACTGTGTCCCAGTGGTCGTTGAGGGAATCAATGAGTGAATGTGTTTTTTATATTCGTAGATCCATTACATTATATAACCTAATACTGAAACATAGCAGGAGTCCAATATATATTTCTGCAATGCATAAATAAATGAATGGATCACTGATTCTACTGACCCTATAATTTATAAATCCAAGAAACATCTTTATTTTATGCCATAATTATTAGGACGCAAACTGAAAGTAAAATTGTGTATTTGGTTTATAATCAGTCCTTTTCCTTAGGACTCATTGACCCTACCCATTTGAAAAAAGTTTTCCAATTCCTAAGAAATGAGTAGGATGCCTTTAATTTAAGTGGAGCTTCCCTTTTGAGATTCTAGAGGCATAGAATTGGAGATTCCTCTTCCTGATTTAAATACATTTCATGGAAATGACAAATAAATATTCAAATGTAAACTCCGAAGAAGGGAAGATATTGACTATAATTTAACTATAAAATCACTAGTGGGAAAGAAGAAAGGATAAATTTCAAGGGCAAATAACTCTTCATCCTTTTGTGAGATGAGTATGTGAAAATATAGACAACGAATTTCTTCTATAAAATATTACTTCACTAAATTTGGCTTAGTGATCTGATCAAGAATGCTAGGATTTTTTTCTACCTATAGGGAAAGTTGAAGGGGATAGATAAATCACAACTGGTGAAATGTTGATAACTTTTGTAACTCACGGGGGTATACCGTGCAATTTTCCCTACTTCTGTGTAGTTCAAAAATTTCCATAATAGCAAATTGAAGAGAAATAAAAATGATTAAGGTATATACATATGGCATAAAGTGTATATGTGTGTGTATATATATATATATATATATATATAGGGAAGTCTTACTGAGAAACATAAACTCAAGAGTACCCTTTGTCAATGGATAAATATCTTTCTTGTCCTTACTAATAATTTCCTGTTCTTATTTACTCTTGTTCTTTATGTTTGTTTCATTTTAAAGATTCATGTTGTATCTCTAGAAATTATTAAATTGTTTTAAATTATGTTATTTGAAATAAGACTATAGTGCTAGTTAATTATCAATAACAAATATGCCTAACAATGCCTAGAACAGAGTAGTTGTTAAATAAATTGTAAATATTATTATTAACTTCAATAATAGTTTTAAATGATTTTTTTTAGAAGATCTGAGTATGACATCACCATAAGAAAAATAAGTTTATTCATCAAGTTCCTAAAAGCAATGGGTGTTGTGGTATAAAAGCTCATATTAATTGACCCTTACTGCATCAAAAACTATACTCTGATTACCTTAGCTTGTCACAAAAATTAACTGTGGAAGCCACCAAATAATCATGATAGCATCATTTAATATGCAAATAGCTAAAAATTCTGTGCCATTGACATGATGTTTGCATTCACCTAAAAGTGAGATCTCTTTATCACTATTTCTCAATTATTTAGAAAATAAAGAGGAAACATTTGTTATGATTTACACAAAGTGCAGAATTTGTCAGAATATGAATTGTGGAATAATTCAAGACGTTTATTAAAATTTATTCACAACACTAAGTTAGTTACATTAGGGAATAAATAACTCTTGTATGAATGATGCAGCTGAGTATCAATTTGCAATGTTTCTAAAGTAAAAACATAACTAAGACATAATACTGATCATTTTCGTTGTTCCTTAGGAAATAAAAAATACACTTAGACTAAGATAGGTTTAAAATATTTCAGTTTACCTATGTAATTGCAGAATAAATTCTTTAAATGAAAGAGACCTAGAGGAATAATAGCAAAACAAACACAATTAAACATTCAAAAAAAGGAGAAGGGTTAATAATTCTCAGGATAATTGATCTCTAGTGAAGAGAAATTCTGGTGAGCTAGAATTGCACTACCATCCTGAAAGTCTGTGGTCCTGAATCCTGGGGCCAAACCAGTACCGGTCTATGGCCTGTTAGGAGCTGGGCCACACAGCAGGAGGTAAGCATCCGGCCAGCAAGTGAAACTTTATCTGTATTTAAGCTGCGCCCTATCGTTCACATCACTGCCTGAGCTCTGCCTCGTGTCAGATCAGTGGTGCCATTAGATTCTGCATTATGGTGAGTTGTCTAATTATTTCATTATATATTACAATGTAATAATAATAGAAATAAAGTGCACAATAAATGTAATGCTCTTGAATCATCCCAAAACCACTCTCGCCTCCAATCCATGGAAAAATTATCTTCCATGAAAACAGTCCCTGGTGCCAAAAAGGTTGGGGACTGCTGCTAAAAGTGACATGATTTCCTCATACAGACCCTGCCTTACCAGGCTGGGAATAATTCTTTCCCCACAGTGGTGTATCATTTAGTGATGGAAATATATTCTGAGAAATGTGTTGTTAGAAATGTGTTTTTGTTGTGAAAACATCAGAAAGTACACTTATACAAATCTAGATGGTATAGCATACTGTACACCTAGGCTGTATGGTACAGCGATAGCCTATTGCTCTCAGGCCACAAACCTATATAGGGTGTTACTGTACTGAATACTGTAGGCAATTTTAACACAATGGAATGTATCTGTGTATCTAAATACATCTAAACAGAAAATGTACTGTAAAAATACAATATAGATGTTAAAAAAAAGGTACATATGTGTATTTTAGCCCCATTATAATCTTATGTGAACACCACTGTTTATGGGATCCATCATTGACTGAAACATTGTTATGGAAGGCATGTCTGTATCTACTTTTGTGTCTTGGAGGCTATTTCTTGCCCTTCATCTCTGTGGCCACATAGGAAATAGATGTTTGAAAGTAGATTCTCTCTTGGGACTGCTTATTTTAATATTCACTTTTCTGCTTGCTCGTGATTAGAAACTTAAGGATTGCTTTTGGAATTGAAAAAATACCAGTTTCTTAGCCCAGAAATGTGGTTTCTTTGATAACACAATGATCTTGAAATGTATTAGGCATCTGATCTATTTCCTTGCGGTTGGTTCTGCGTGTCACTTATTACACTCAAACTGCTTTCTGCACTTAACAATTGTGTAAACACCATCTTACTCACTGGCTTCCTGTTTGTCCTTAAAGCTTGATTTTTGGAAACAAAAGCAGCTAGATTTTTCAATCCTGTGAAGCCCCTAATTTCTGGATCTTTCTATGTCTTTCTATCTCTGTTTATACACCTGTAAATTCTTACCCAAGTTCATCTGTTTTGTGTAAGACTTTGTTAAAAACAGCCAGAAGCAGGTAATACCAAAATTATTACTCTTCCCTGAAAGCTTCAGGCACTGTGGAACATTTTCCAAGTAACCACAGATGACAATTTTAATACACGTTTGACCAAGGCCTCACAAGGTCTCAATCTGTAGCATCAGATTCTCTAAACCTGTTACCTGACCACGAATCCAAAACCACATATTTTAAGGGTCTGCTTTGTTATGTTTATTTATGGTTTCAAATACTGTGTCAGGCAGGGGTCAATGGAGGAAATAAATGGTTGTTATTCTAGGGTTTTTACACATAAAGAAGAATACAGGGGAATAGACTCTTACAAAATCCTATAAAGGATAAAAGGAGCACATTCTAGCCTAAGCTTCTGGGAAAACTAGAGCAGAGAATTGAATCGCCATGGAACTACTTCCTCTGAGAGTACAGCTGGGGTAATTTCTCAAGTTTTATAGCTGCACAGCTACCACTGGATACTCACATAGCATCCTGGACAAAAAGAAAGTAAGGATTAGGCAGCTGAAGCCATAAACCAAGGAATATGGAGACAAATTAAGAATACATGAGTGGATTAATAAAATGTGGTATATATATACCATGCAGTGCTACTCAGCCATGAAAAAAATGGTGAACTAGCCCCTCTTATATTAACCTTGATGGAACTGGAGACCATTTTTCTAAGCAAAGTATCACAAGAATGGAAAAACAAATACCACATGTACTCACCATTAAATTGGAACCGATCGATCAACACTTATATATGCACATAAGGAAATGACATTCATCAAAAATCCAGCAGGTAGGGAGGGCAGAAAGGGATGGTTAAATTCACACCTAATGAGTACAATGCACATGATTTGGGTGATGAATACACTTATAACTTTGACTCAAATGGTACAAAAGCAATTTATGTAAACAAAATGTTTTTACCCCCGTAATATTCTGAAATAAAAATATAAATAAATAAATAAATAGTCCTCTGGGAGATATCTGGATGAGAGAAAAAAAAAAGAAATTAATGAAACTCTCACTATTTCTTGACATGCGGGAAGCTAGAAATGAACGCTGATACCTGCTTCAGGAAAATGACTACCTTCCTGTCCGATATACAAGGGATTAAAGAAGGTATCACTTTGCTCTAACTTGCATATTTCAAATTCATATGAAGGATTTCTTTTGTACAATTTCATTTATATCAAGAACACTAAATCCAAGGAGTATAGAAAGTTAATTCCCAAAGAGACCACAATGGCAAAAACAAGGTAACAAAGGGTGGAGACCAACCGTGTAGTGATGGCTACTGTAGGCTGAATTCTAGGACGCCCTCTAGAGGTGTTGCCCCTCGTTATTCAGTCAAATGCTACTCTAGGTACTACTCAGAAGGGATTTTGCAGATGTAATGAAAGTTGTGGTCCTTAGAATATGCTGGATTATCCAACTAAATCCAATCTAATCACATGAACCTTTAAAGCAGAGAAAATTCTCCACCTGGAGGCAGAATAGATGCTGTAGAATGGGAAGTCAGTGACATTCAAAGCATGAAAAGGTTTCAACCTGCTGTTGTGGCTTGAAAGAGGGATGAGGCCACCTGTCAAGGAATGTGGCAGCCTCTAAAAACCGAGAAGGACCTTAGCCAAAAATCAGTAAGGAAACAGGGACCTCAGTCTTATGACCACCACATGGATCTGAATTCTGAGAACAACTTGCATTAATTTGGGAGCCAATTCATCCCTGGAATTTCCAGAGAGGAATGTAGCCTGCTGACACCTTGATATTGGCCTCGGGAGACTCTAAGCAGAAAACTTCTGACTTACAGTATTGTGAATTAATAAAGTATTGTTGTTTTAAGCCACTAAATGCATGTAATTTGTTATGAAAAGCAATAGGAAACTAGTACACCAAATGCCATCAACACCCTATGCACACGTACACACACTACAAAAAGGTGAGGGCATGGGGGGAAAGAGAAGATTCACAGAACAGATAAGTCAATTCTGCCCAGAGTTCTCAAACAAAATTCCTTAAAAGAGATGAGATGTGGTCTGTATGAGGCTTAAATAAGTGTTGAGGGATATAGAAGGGAGGAAATGTTATAGTAAAAAAAAAAAAAAAGACCTGAGGAAGGTAGCCATGATTTGAGAGACTACGAATCATGTCAGGTTTTTCGGGAGAATATGGTGCCAGAGCAGATGTTGAAGGATCAGGCTGAGAGTGAAAATTGAGACCAGAATGTGGAAGGGCTGGAATAAGAGCCACCTAACAAATTCCAGAAAAAATATTCACATCACAATACAAATTAGAAATGAAAAATTTGAGACCTACTAGTGTATCTCTACAAAATTAGTACTACCAAAGTTTTCATGAAGATGTTTCTGCCTACATGACTGGTCTATCCACTTCACCCTGTTGTCTCTGAAGTTTCCTTCCAGCTGTGGAAAACTTCACCATAGATATCAAGGTTCTTAACTTTTTATTTCTATACACAGAATTCCTACTGATGTATGTCTTTTTATGTCTTGTATTTGCCTTGTCTAATTTATGGTCATGTGTATACAATAGCATAAATGAACTAAGAGAAGATCAAGTGAGAAAATTCGATATTTCTCTGTTCTCTGTGCGCTTGCCAGAGATCAAGAGAGGAAAGCTATGTTTTCACTCATTTGCATATTGATGTGGACATCATCTTTTGCCATAACAAATTGCTTGTGTATTACTCAGTTATTTCATTCATTTCTCTCGTAGGCAGCAGCCAGATTGTATTCTTGTATTCAAATGTATCTGATTAATCTTTGTTCTTTTAAAATCACCAGATTCCCCCCGCCTTTCATCTACAAATAGTTTTTAATTTCCCAATAAAGTATGTCAGTACAACTAGAACACTCACACATTTTCTAAGTGCATTCACTTTTACTTGCCAATTGTAGAATGCTGGTGCTGGATAAGCATTTGTAAACTGAGAAACACAATCACAAAAATAAACACATACAAAGCCTTTTAGCAAACTGGTGGATGCCTGTGGAGCTGCCACCTCAGATGATGCATCCAGCTCATTCGTGCCTCCAACTGGAACAGAATTAAATAAAAATGCAAGGAATTTAGGTCCAAATTTTGGTACATGCTGGCAACAAATTCTGTATACTTCCTTCTTCCCTCCCCCATATGGCAGCATTACAGGTTAGTATAGCTAAAAAAAAAAAATCAAAAAAATCGTAGAAATCAATGTTTGTATTATACTGGCACCACCAACAATTGACTTGCTGTAACCTCAAATACATTCAAACTGGCGTAATCAATCACATGTGTAGGAGGATGCACCATTAGATTTTAAAGCAGACATTTATTAATTTTAATTCATTATTTTAATTTAGGTAACTCAAATACCTTATATTTAGATTACTGTTAAAGATCTTTCTATTGGTAAATTAAGACTTTTTAGTACATTTTCTACTATCACATCAAGTTTTAGTATATAATAGATCTGGTTAACAGAAAAAACTAAGAAAAATATTCACCCAGCTTCAGCAATCATGCGTAAAAACAGTTTCAGTCAATTTGTAGGGATATCACCAAATAGATTATTTTTCCTCAAAAAAATAGATCTAGTGTTTGAGAGAAGGGAAAAAAGAATACCTGGAGGGTTTCATTACAAAATATCAATTTCTCTCACCTCTTTTAAGTTGTGGGATAAAAGAATTCAAACTTGATTTTCTAATCAGTCTCTTCTGCTTGCACTTGGAAACGCCCCCTCCTGTTACCTAAAAAATTCCTGACAATGTTCTAAGCACAGAAGACCAAAATATGTATATATTTATACACACACACACACGTTATTTTAATTTGGTTTATATTGTCATTGAGAATTAGTTTCCGTGTTATTACAGAGAAAGTTTAGCTTCCCCAGTCCAAGAAGAATGTATCAATATCAAAGGCAGAAAACTTAGATTATAGCGTAAGCACATGACTGGTTATTATCCCTCCATTATTCTTTTTAACATTCTTCTGTGAGCACTTCTATTCACCTATTCTTAAAATGTGCTTGAAAATGAAACTTTATTTTTTACCTCCTTCTATCTTCTGGGAAGTTAGTCGACTAGGATTTCCAAGCCAAATTAATATATCCCTGGAAGGCTTCACAAATAAGAAATTAAAATATTAAGAAGCAAACCTATGAAGCAGAAACCTAAAACAAATTGTCATGTACTCAAAAGCTGAAGGCTTTTTTAAAAATGAGTGGATTTCTCTTAGAATTAGTATCATCAAATTCTGTACAACTTTAGAAGGTATTAGCACAATTGAAATGATAGATGATCTTTGACCTAAACACATTTATTTATAATCGATGCAATTAAAACTTGAAGATTAAGCCTATTTCTGCATTTTCTTCATTATAATTTATTGAAAACATTTCTTCATTCTAAAAATTAAAAAAATGATGCTTTCTCAAGAACTTATCTAAATCCCAAATTGTTTAATCATAATAGATATTATTCAAAGTTGAAGAGGGCCACATGTGCTCTAATTTAGAAATGTAAAAATTTGGGGGAATTTTTGGAAAGTTTTTGTGCTCTTTATTCAGTTGTATTATAATAACTTTATGCAAAATAGGTCATCACAGTTAATTACCTTGACATGGCTTGTGTTGTGAATTGTAAAGAGGATAAAATAGGTAAGCTCTGGGGAACTTCTAACACTTGGAGGTACAATTGAAAAGAAATGGGGTCGATGTGAATTAAGGAAGTAGATACGTTAGTAACTGGAAATACTCAGGTGTACTGACTTACAGAAGAATCTACGTATGAAATCTACTTAATCACACAAGTCCCAGACCATTAATTACTGTTATATATAATTATTACAAAGATAAGATTCTTACTGTTCCTAATACTTTGGAAATTTGCCAATAACTGTATGTTTCTACAGTTAGTATGTAGTTGTTATCAAATCTCAGAGGAAAGAAAAACTAAAAAAATGGTTCTGATCTAAGGAGAGATTACAAACACTGTTTCTTGATGTAAATGCAGTTTTCTTAAATTTATAATCAGGACCCAGTAGAAGTCTTTTGGACACAAGTGAGAAATTTTCCTAGAAAAAGTGGGAACAGAGGATGCATACTGTTATCTCAGCCTTCACCACCCACAGAAATTTCCTAGAGAGTGGATCAGATGCACAGGTTAATAAAGACATTTCAGAGGAAATTTTTCAATGTGAGATTCTCAGATAGGAATCTAGACCCTGCTGCTCTCAGCCCCAGGTTTGAGAGGTGGGTTGTAGGCTTCTGCTTAAGTTCACCAGCTCAGTGGTATTTGAGCAGAATAGACCACCTGTCAGGCAAGAAATGTGACCCTGTGGGAGGTCTGTACTAGCACCAAAATGTTATCATGAAACTCATCCTTCATTTGTCTTCTTTCTATATTTAATCAGGAGTGGGAATGTTGGAAGATGGTAGAAATGAAACACATAAGCATTTTTCTTCTTGAGCAAGCACATTTAGAGTTTGGGAGCTCTAGACTCTGTTCACAGAAGTAACTATGAGCTGTCAGCAACTAGCTTTCAAACACAGCGGGAACCTTAATGAACAGTGGAAATAATATCTCCATATGTGACTACGAAGACTGAGAATAAAAGGAAGATAATAACAAATGAATTATATTATTGAAACCGTAGTTTTAAGCAGAATTGTTGAAATATGTCCCTCTACGGAAAGGTGGCAGCAATTTGTTACAGCACACGAACCAGCAAGCATTGTTTTCATTGTGTTCTTAGGAATTTGTGATAAGGTGACAGGGTCTGAGCATATGAAAAAACAAAGATGATAAATAGATCAATGTTCTGAGGAAAATGAAGTAGTAGGTGTTTAGATGTGCATGAAAAATTTTCAATAAATTTCTTGTATCTGAAGCTTGTGATCTTTTATTTGATAAATTAAAAAGTAAGATACTGAATAATTTGATTAGACTTTGTAATATATTTACCTTATTAGCAATAACTCATTGAAATTCAAAGGCTATCCAGAAGTTGAGACAGAAACAAAAGCTAATAGGTGTCCAACTGGTGCTTATGAGATGGTAGTACATTATGTAAGGCGTCTGCAAGGTTATTAATTTAACTGACACTTTTCCTTTGGCCCTCTCAAATGAAGTTTCTTAGGCTCTGACCCTCCTCTTACTGCACAGACCTCAGGGATCCTGGCACTACTCAGCAGCCTCTCTGCAACCCAATGACTTTTTCACTTGAACATGCCTGTTTCTTGGAGGACAACACATTTGACTCTCCCACCTGGCTTAGGTGTGCTTCCCAGAAAGTCAGCCTTAAGGACTAGATATGTGCACAAGTGATTTATTAAGGATAGGATCTCAAGAAACACTGATGAAAGGAAGGGGGGAAGTAGGAAAGGGAAAAAGTCAAACAAGGGCAGGATTGCAGAAAAAGGGTCAACTTCAATGTAACCCTATAGCACAACTTTGTGGTGTTAATTATGCCTCAAATTTGTCCTGAAAGTCAAAGGAGCCCTATTCCCTTTCTCAAATCGTTGATTATGGACTCTCCCCAGCCCCCATTCCCCAGTTCCTGGGTCAGGAACTCCCAAGCACTTCCTGCTCAGTCTGACTGGGCAAAGCTGCTTCTACAGCTCAGGAGACAGTCCTCCAAAGAGAGTGTAGTAGCAGTTTTTTGGGGCTGCCATAACAAAATACCACAGACTGTGTGGCTTAGATGATAGAAATTTATTTTCTCACAGTTTCTGGAGGCTGAAGTCTGCAGTCAAGGTTTTGGCAGGTTTGTTTCTTCTGAGGCCTCTGTCCTGGGCTTGAGGAGGGCTTTCTCCTCACTGTGTCCTCTCATGATTGTCCCTCTGTCTCTCTTCTTACAAGGACACCAGTCAGATTGGATTAGAGGCCACTCTAACAGCCTCGTTTTAGCTTAATTTCTTCTTTAAAGCCTGTATATCCACATACAGTCACACTGTGAGGTACTGGAGGTTAGGCTTTCCACATATAAATTGGAAAGGGGCTTGTGCCCAGTTTAGCCCATAACAGAGTCACCAGCAAAGGCCATTGCAAGTGACTTTGCATGAGTTTACAGTGATGCATCGAAGGGATCCCAGCAGATTTGGATGGAACCAAGTCAGTGCTGTGCCCATCACTCTCCAAAGGTACTCAATGCTGCCACCCACTAACTACCTTGTTGCTCCAATGATTTCCCTGAGGACTGTAGTCTTTTCCTCCTGAATAGTATCTTTGACCAAACAGAAAAAATATTCTACAATTTTCAATTCCAAAGAGAGCCTTAACTATATAGTAAGTTACAAACTTTTCTGCCTACAAGCTAAGTTTCATCATGAACTGAAAATGCTCCTCCTCTGAAATCAAAAATGCTATCAAATATTTTTTTCTCATTATCTTCTATTCCTTTAAGGATCAACTTCAATCATTCCCATGTACCTCTACTTAGACTTCATAAGCAACTCCAGATTAATGAATCCTCTAATTTCTCCCTGTATTCTTCCCTATAACATTTTTCCCCAAACTTACTTACAATTCAGTTCAATCAGTTTTTGGATAATGTGTTTTACTTATTGGTCTTGTTTCAGTCCACTCTGCCAATCAAAAAATAATCCAAATTTGAATGTCTTTCAATGTTCATTTTTTCCATAGTTTAAATTCATGTCAGATAATCCAACTGAGCCTTAAAGCCTCCCAAACTTCTTTTTCTTAACTTAGTTTCTGATTTAGCCCATTTCTGATGCTTCACTATGATAAGAGATTTCAAAAAACACTGAGATACAGAAAACAATCAGAGAGTTTTTCAATGAGTAAAATACTGTATGACAAGTTTTAGAGAGGACTTCTATTGTCTCAAAATTTCAGCAGAGGCTTTGATGCCTGAAAAACAGGTTTTCCTCTTAACAGGCAGTCCACGTACAAAAATGTGGTATAAGGTATCTACGCAAGACATGTTAAGATATCGTGAAAATAATTACACCAGAATTAGCTGATTATCTATACTTAGCTGTATTTTCAAACTGCAAAAGTCCTAAAAAGTTGTGTGTGGGGAGAGGTTAGTTGTTATTATTGTCACTTGGAGACTAACAATAAAAGAGCTCACACCTTTCCCAATCACTCAAAAATGAATCCTTCTGCTTGGAGAAAATGGGTCCAAAAAAAGCTTCAAAATGACATTTTAATTGTAAACAAATGACCAAGGATCATATCTAAAATAATATATAGTAAAAAAAATAAAGTAAAAACAAACAACCCCCCTCCCCCCAAAAGATGGGAGAATTGAAAGATAATGCAAAGAGCAGAAAAGAATTAACAACTTAAAAATAATGAAAAAAGAAAAAGAGATGACAAGAAAGATATTTATAAAAGTGAAACTGCCATAACTAAAAAAGGAAAAAAACTCACATTAAAATTTGAAAAATAAGATTGAGGAAATATTTCCAAAAGGAGCAAAAAAACGTTTTAAAAAAGGAAAGGGAAGTATACACAAAAAATGAGACACAAAAAATGTACCCAGGAGATTTAGGATTATATTTGTAGGGGCAGAAAGGGGGTGATCCCTTTCCTCTTCAACATAAAGGTCACAGCAACACCCTTATCACAAGGAGCCTTCAGAATAAAGACCCAAAGACACCAGAGAAGGTATCCGGTTCTGTGGTAAGGTTCCATGAGGCGTGGACAAACCTATAGACCTGTGGGCAGTTTATGGGCAGTTCTTACACAGAAAGGAAAAGGGAAGTTAGAGAAATAATTGGGTTTTATGATTGGCTTTGGGGATAACAGGTTCTGGTTTCTACGACCGACTTTGGGGAAAGGAGGGCTGAGAAACAAGGGAGCAGGAGAAGAGAGAGAACAGAGAGAGACTTTGCTTTTGAGGCTCCTTCTGAGACCTTCACTTTAGGGTACCCTTTTCTGAATCCCAACATGCTAATAGAAAACCAAGAAAAGAAAAAAGAGATGGAAGAAAATTGTCTAATATACAACACAAAGATTGATGGTTATAATCAACAAACATAAGCCTCCAAATTCAAAGAATCCACTGATTTCAGACAAAAATTGAAGGAAAAATAACCCATCATGAGACACAGCATTGTAAAATTCTAGAATATTAGGTATAAAGTGAAGGTCTCAAAATATTTCAGAAATGGAAAAATAAAATTTATATAGAGAAAATGAAAATCAAAATTATATCAGATTTCTCAGCAGTAATAGTGCTAAATAATAAGAGTAATGATTTCTGAGAAAAAACTAATTTTCAACCAAAAGTTCTTTAATCATTCAATTATCAAGTTATGTGAATACTTCCATTTCTACCAATATGGGAAAAAGATCATCTGAAAATATTCCCAGTTAAAAAAAATTCCTGTGGTGAGCACATCTGCTAATAGCTTCAGGGTTACAGGGTTCTGGATGAAATATATATGTGTATAAAACTATAAACTTGTTTGCATATGTGTATTTGCTGAGAACCTGCATGCTCAAAAGTAACATCAGAAATAGCCACATATAGCCCTGGAATACCTGAGAGATACAATTACAAAATTTCCCAGGAAAGTCAGATCCTCACACCTGGCTGCAATGGATTTCTATGGATAAAACACACTGAATACAAGCTGTCAACCCACAAATACCAATTGTGACTTAGTAGTTAAAAAATAATAATAATTTTCTTATGCTTATGATTCTGTGTGTCAGGAATTTCAGCATGACATATAAGGAATGGCTCACCTTTAATATACAATGACTAAGGCCTCTGATGGGAAGATTGAATAGCTGGGCATGACTTGATGGTTGAGGAATGGAATCATCTAGGAGCATCTCTTGGCCTGTGTCTAGTGGTCAATCCCAGATGTCACCTGAAGCCTCACCTAGGGCCATCAATGAAGGACCTTCACGTGATCTCTCCATATTTTCTGGGCTCCTTCCCTGTGTAACGGTGTCAGGGTAGTCAGGATTCTTACATGGCAAACCAGGACTCCAAAAGTGAGTGGTCCAGTAGGTAAGGAGAAAGCTACCCAGATGTTTCTGACATAATATGTTAGTTTAGGTTATTTGAGAAACAGATACCAAGATGGAGATTAAACATACAAGAGATGAGCTGGGTGAAACACCTGTAAGGGGAAAAGTGAAGGAAGTCAGAGAGGGCAGCCAGGGCGGTCAGGTGTCATCGCAGGTCTGACTCCTTTAAAGGAGAGACAGAAGGAAGGAAGATTGGATAGGCACAGATTCATAGAGCAAAACAATTCTAAGAAGTTTTCAAGCAAGCTGGTGGGAATCTTTGAGCCAAAGTTACCTGAAAAAGGAGTCTGGAGTCAGGAAGGAATGTGCCTGCCTTAGTATCCTTGCTGTCTTCAGGTACTGGCTAAGAGAGCCCACCGAAGCGTGGTCTCAGTACATGTGCAGGGTGAATCCAGGCTGCGGCGGCCAGCTTCCTCTTTCAGCTGTGCTCCCCACAGCAGGAGATCTGAAAAGTGTATTTTTTTGTGACCACTCCTAACTTCATAAGTTATGCATGGTCTACTACATTACATTAGATATGTGCAAACTCATAACTAATGAGTAAACTAAATAGATTTGCCCAGGTTTAAGGGAAGGGGACATAGACTCTATCTTTCAGTGAGGGGAGTATCAAAGATTTCGATACAGTTATTTAAAAAGATATTAATGACTGCCACATCTATGTAAAATAATAATGTTTAAAATGTATAAATCAAAAAATAATTATGATCAAATGTTTTAAAAGGAAAGAGAAAATATGATGTAATGTGAAAACTAAATTGTCAAAATAATTAAAATTTTTTTTTGTCACTGAGAAATAGAATCTGAATTTGGGAAAGGGTGAGGTAGAATGTACTCTTTTTTACTATAAGAATTTTAGTATCATTTAAATTTTTAATTATTTGTATTTGTTACTACAATCTAATTCATTAAATAAAGATGAACAAATAAAGGTAAAAAAGCTTACACTTTTAAAAGTATAAAAGCTTTTAAAAGTATAAAAGCTTGCACTCCCTTTCTTAAAACCTTTTGGTAGTTTTTCTACTGCCAAGAAGATGAAGACAAAACATTTAATTTACAAGACTGTCAATGATCCAATGTAGCTTTCCAGACTGTTCATAATGCACAGTAAGAGTTCTCCGTTGGTAAGTTAGGCTGTGAGAACAACCTAAGTGTCAGAGGCTTCTAACACAGGTCAGTAGCTGGGGGCTGCCTGTGGGTCACTGGCCACGTAAGTCAATGATGATGCCTGGTGTTAAGAGAAGTCAGGAAAGTGAGACATACACTTCCCACAGCATGTCCAGGCCACGGGCAGGGACCCAGACTACAATCTACTACACACAACTTCTTTGAGAGTGTGAGCTATACCCGTGTTAGATTTATTTCAGGTACAGGACACATCCACACTCTATTTCTTTGCCACCACTGAAATCCTATGACCCAACACACAGAAACTGGTAGAGAAGTTTCTTGCATCATAATAAGCTCAGTACAGGAGTTAACACAGTGGTGAACATTACATCTCCACTTAAGGGTTCATATTTTGGTTGAGATGTTTGCTTTCAATGAGAAATTTTCCAGAAAAATGTGGTCTGTAATTTTGGAAATGGCTGCAGCAGGATTGAGGGTAAGGGGGAAAGCACATGTGTGACAAAAGTGTCTTAATCCACTGGGGCCAACATAACAACACGTAACAGATCGCTTGACTGACATAGCAGAAATATATTTTCTCACAGTTCTGGAGGCTGGAAAGTCCAGCAACGATTTCTGGTGTTGGCTCTCTTCCTGGCTTGCAAAGACCACTTTGTCCTCACACCACCTTTCCTCTGAGCCTGGGGAGAAAGAGAGAGAGTGGGAGAAAGAGAGAGAAAAAGAGGGAGAGAGAGATTGAATTATGGCCTCACCCTTATGACCTCATTTAACCTTAATTGCCTCCTAAATAACCTATACACAAATATAGTCACATTGGGGCTTAGGGCTTCAGCGTATGAATTATAGTTGAACATGATTCAGTCCATAGCAATAAAGAATAAGTAAGAAATAAGAGAATTTGTGAAAGACTCAAGTTAGCTAGTGCTCTAACATAAAGCTGGGAAATTGGGAGAAGTCGAGGGGCTGTGCCTTGAGGATATACATGAGCATCTACAGAATCCTGTAAGCAGAAAATGCCTCCCAATATGATGGCACTATTTGAAAAGGTGTGTGCATTATATAAAGATAATCAGGTCAAGTCTAGGGTTCTTAACGCACCAGTGCCACTTACCATCAGTTAACCTCTGGCTTCTACTGCTTTTTTAGAAACAAAATGGAATAAAATATGAGATTGTAGCAGTATAATATTGTTCACTCAGTATATAGGAATTCATGTTGCCACATCAAAGAGCTGAGAAAGAAAACATTAATATTTAAAAATAAAATAAATTGTTAAAAGGAAAAATGCCATGAAAATATTAATGACAATAAAACCGCCTTTGGGATCATGTTCTACATGAAGGTATGTTGTTGTAGCCTTACTGTTCCTTTATTCTTTCATATGTATTTTAAGTCCAAAATATAAAATGAACTTAACCATCCTCTCACCTGAGTAATTAGCCTTTAAAGTTTACATGGCTAGTTGAAAATATACCTGTTTCATTTGAAGTTAGTTCTTCAGAATTCTATTCCTAACCCTTTATGATATTACCTTTATTGGACAATAATTCACTTTGTAAAATTTAAGCCAAATTTCATGTTCCATTCTGAGATTTTTAACAAAAGAATGAAAGAAATAAAAAATGTGCTATGCAAGAAACTTTTCTGTAGGTCACTTCACCCTATGCTTGTATTGTCATCTAGACAAGGGACATTTCACTGCAGGAAATAAAATCCCCACCCTGGCTCTGTAACCGTCCCCGGCGATCACTTGCCCCTGTGGTGTCCTTCACACTCAGGCTTTAGCATGGACAATCTGGTCACTTCTTGGGAGTCCATAATGCCCCCAGGACAGAAGAAGAGGCCTGGCACTATTCCAGTTTACATAATTGTACCCTTCCTACCTAACATTTCTTTATATTTTCAATTAAATATAGCACCTTATCAAATCCCTATGTGCCAGCATACAGTTGCAATGTTCTGGTGTGTTCTTCACCTTCATGACAGATAATGTTTGCAAAGTCTGTGAATTTATAGCCTGAAAGATCCTATGTAAACACAAACCACAATCAATTCCATCACAGATCTGACTTTGGCCATTTATGAGGGATCTACAGACCCTCAGCGCCTCTTTCATGGAGTCAGTAGTTTGCCTGGAATGATTTTTGAGCATTGTTCAAAATTTTGTTGTCAAGTGACCTTTCCTGTTTAATGAAAAAAATAAAAGTTTTTATACCAAGTGGACAGAATCTGGATAAAATTTTGATTAGAAAAACTGAATGATGAAAGCACATCACATAATACTGGAAGAGGCCATAATGCCCCATAAATGCCACCTGCTTTCTAAGTGATTAAAGACTGACTAGCTCATTGGTGAGTTTACCCCTATATGTTTTCAACTCAAAGGAAGTAACTATGAATCTGACATAAAAATCTCAGCAAAATTTCTGGTGTCATAGAATAATAGCATTGAATCACATGACTAACTTTATAAAGATATCTTATACTTCATTTTAGACGTCTACACTTTAAAATGTGCGGCAACATGTAACTTCAACTTATTTCTCCCAAGGACCTTTTGTGTTGATCTATGGGTAAGTCATTAACTACAACAACTATCAATGAGTTTTTCCTCTTTGTGGTGTTTAAATAATACTTAGTCTCTAATCAAATAAGTTGAAGGCAAATATACCATTTTATTTGGTTCTTTATGTCACGTCTGAGGGTCTTCTCCTTCCAGTTAAAGCATAGGACCCTTAAGCTTTATTTCTGTCTTTTGTAGTTTCTAGTGGAATTTAGGGCACAAGATACACATAACACTAATACACACAGATGAAATCTATCTAGCCCTGAGAGTTAGCTGATTTGAGTTATCAGAGTCAGGTAATGGAAATATCACATCAAAGTACACTTTCTGGTTCGGTGTAGAGTCAGCTTGTCTATTCCATTGTAGAATTGCTCCCTAGACAGACAATTTGCCCTTAGCATCTTCAGCTGCCCTTTGGCCTACCTTTCAGGGTGGGATGTTTAATGAAGAAGAGGATGCCATTTAACCCCCAAACACCTCTACTGATTTGAGAATGAACCTTTGGGGAGCTTGGGGGGAGCATGTTAGAAGTAAATCCTATTGGTACGTAAGTCCATAGCATCAGTAGGGTTCTTCTGGCTGGTTAGGAAATCCACTCGAATCTAAACAGAACAAAAGCATATTTAGCTTTTAGGCAGAATCTAGTCAGCTAACACTGTACCCACCAGCTGCATCTGAGCACTGGGCATTTGCAGCACTTTCCTCTTCCATCCAATTACAATGTAACAACAAGCAACATCTCCTCTCTGCATAGAACAGAGCCTGGCAAAGAGTAGGTGGTCGACACATGTTCAGATATTTCAATTGCATTGCTTTCTGGAACCACAAACTTTCTGATATGTTTATATATTCATTCAAGGAAATATAGCATGAAAATTATAGAGAGAATGTGGGATGAGTAGTCTTCACTTAGGAAGACCAAAGAGATGCTGCAATCTTGGAAAAGAATTTGGTTTTAGTGGCAGCCAGGAACATGGAGACTCTATTGTGGGAAAAAGCTCAAGATGGGGTAATTTAGTTTACAAAGAGGCCTATATTCCTGAGGATGTATGAGGATGAATAAGGGAAGTAGCTTTTAGGTGTCAGACCCTAGCACTTCACATATGCTACCTTGTGTGGTCCTTGAAGCAAGCCCATGAAGCAGTTATTGCTATCTCTTCTATAAAGCTAGAAAGTACATTACAGAAAAAATCACAATTCACAACCAGGTCTTTCTTACTTTAAAACTCTTGACCTGACAATTTATCCTGCTAATAGTGAAACACAGGAAAATATTAAGAGTATAGGAAATGTATGTCAATCATATCTTAATAAAGTGGTTGTGAAAAATTGTATAGGAGAGTGCTGTCGAACAGAGAGGCTTGAAGTACAATTAATAAAGGAAGAAGATTGAGATGACAGCCCAGCCGGGTTAAGTACCTTCCAAGGTTCAAATGGCTCAGCGCAAGGCTCCGGACCTGCCAAGGCCAAAACTATGAAACATTTGTCTAGGGAACCCTAAGAATGTGGGTAGGTTGCTTGGTTTTACCTCCATATACCCCTCTCCGGCTGTATGGGAATGAGGAATTTGAGGAGGTTCAAAGTGAGCAGTGGGGTGTGAAGTTTGAAAAGACCAAAACTTTGAAGATTCCTCATCAGTAACACAGAAAGAGACAAAGAGCTTTGGCTACAACCTCAAATTCAGTAGTTTTTAACCCTGGGTGTATTTGAACCCCTGAATTACCTGCAGACTTACAAAAAATAAATATTGTTATGGACACTTACGTCTCAAACATTCTGATTTTAATTCATCTATAGTGGAGGAGAAGCTCAGATTTCGTTGTTGTTTAATTTCCTTAGTGATTACCATCTGAAGCTAAATTTGAGAACAACTCATAAATCCTTTCCCCTATCATGAAAGGAAAAGGTAAGTTTATTAGACATTTCAGAGCTCACAAAAAGAGCATGAATACAATCATTGAAGTATAAACCCTGAAACTTTCATCATTTCAAATAGCTCAAAACTACATTAAAAACCCAGAAAGTCAGAAGAGACAATTCTACATTGTGTTAACAAAAGATCATGAGATCTGCAGAGGAAAAAGGGAAAGGTTTATTTTCTATTAAAAACAATCTGCAGATTGGGAAGGCACAGCCTTCAGTACAACTGAAAAAGTGTGCTCTCCCCAGAACAAAGGGAAGGTCTGGCTTAAATAGGCGAAGTTCTTACCCTGGTTCTCAATTAGGTTAGTTTATGCAAATGGAAGGGGGTTTCAAACTTGTTCATTTCCGACTGGTCAAAATAATTGAGCCCTGATTGGATGGTTTCCAAGCCCCAAACCAGAAGTCTTTGTCAGATATTTCTTTGAAATGGTCAGCTGGCTAGAGGAGGGGTGATCCAGGTGCAGTTTATCTTTGCACCGACAACAATAACTGGTTCGGTTTGACTGCAGAAAGAGAAGTCCTCTGACACTTTTACCACATCTCCCTGAGAACACAGAGTACATGACAGCTTCCTTACCCAGCCATAGCCACCTGGTTCTGTTTTCACTTTGAACAACTCAGTTAGCCATGAGAGTCCATTTTGCCTGTTGGCTGGGGGCATACTTTAAAAAATGCAAAGAAGCATAAAAGAACAAGCATCACAATTTTAAAGAGGAAATCAATCATAATGTCACTTTTGAGATGAACATTCTGATTTGGACCAAGAGATAAGTAGTTTCCTTAACCTGTAAAGTCTAGAAGAATTAGATAAAGATAACATGAAGGGTATATAACCGGAGGAAAATCTACTCTTCCAAAATATTGAGATTTTCCTTTGTCTTCTCACGTTCTTTGAGTAGGAAAATTTTAATCTTTCTATTGAGCATTATGATAACAGAAATGAAAAAGAAAGTTGAGGAAATGCTTGGCATTTACAAATTGAGAAAGGAATTTAGCTATACTGTGTTGGTATAAGTAAATTAATTTTCAAAACATTCATTTCTTTTTACTGTACAGCAACCATACTAGAAACCTAAAATCCTTCATTGCTAATAAGACATAGAAGGCACATCTACTGGTTCTACTTCTAAATGTTTTGGTAAGGTTTGGATGCATTGTTTTAAATTTTTCGTTGAAAGGCAGAAATAATTAGATTTAGCATTCTGTTAAGATATCACAGTTTACTATTTGGTTATTGGAGGATCAATTTTGGCAAATTACCAGACCTCAAGAAATATGGAAGGAAGCTTTAGTAATAAGTACTTCCATTTGCAACTACAATATTAAATTCAGCATAGCCCTGAAAATTAATTTGCTCTGCCTGGTGAGAGAAAGCTCAACCAAGATATTTGCAGACACCTGGCATTGTTCACCGTGAGAAGCTCTACTAACCAAGCATTTGCCAGCTTTATTAATTCTTCATGACTGTTGGGTTTCCCTGATTGTTTATTTGTTTGTTACCATTAGCAGACTTCTTTATAAATTCACTCAATGCTGCCATATGTTGCCACCTACCATCAGTCATGAGTGGACTGGAGCAGCCAGCAGAGGAAATTGAATTATGGCAGAACTGAGGAAGACTGGAGCTATTTCTTTCTTACTGAAATACAATTTGTTCTTTTCAGCTGGTGATATGAAATTAAAGAGAATTGCCCAATGAAACAATCATGCTACCCATTCAAATGGACAGTTGACTTTTTATAGAAGTCAAAAAATAAAACATCTCTTAGCTCATGTGCCATTATACTTGTAATTTTTAATGTATTTCTTCATATTTTAATCCCAGATTGTAAATAATCTAAACATTTTAAAAATATTTCCTTTTTGAGAATGTTTCTAAGTAAAACTTTGGATAGCTAGATTGTTTTGTTGCTACTTATTGTTTTAATAAGAAATTAGCACAATTAAAATTTCTTCCTACAATCAGGGGAAATCTATTGAAAGATCTTCAATAACATCCATGATTACAAAAGGAATAAATATTTTAAAATACTAAACTGATACAGATAATAGTTGAAAATAAATGGGTTACAAGGTAAAATTAATTCAAAAAATTGAAAAATAAACCCTATGTCTGCCTGAATATAGAACATGTTTCTACTGTGAAGGTACATTCATTGTTTCGATTTTACATTCTAGATACCCCGAGGAAAAAAAGAGATTAGGTTTTAGTCCCTGTTCTGCCCCAAAATTGGCATATTTTATAACCAAATTACATAAACCACATACCTTGGTTTCTTCCTTTAATTAGCTAATATCTACTCTGTGCCTAACAAGACCAGCAGAGAGAACAGCAGGTGCTCTGAGAGGAAAGCACGTTTCACAAGGATTAAGAATGCAAGTGAAGCTACAGAGAAGCAAACAAAGGGAAGTGGTAGGAGATAAGAACAAAAGATAATAGGCACACCGAATTGGGCTTTTACTCTTAAATAAGGACAGAAGCTATTGGGCTAGTATCACAGGACAAATTCACGTTTAAGGTGCATCTCTGGCTGCAATGTGGAAAATAGTCGCAAAAGAAGGATGAGGAAAAAAAGAGTCGTGGAAACAAGTTTGGCTCTATTTCAATTGAGCAGGAGAAATTATGATGGTGTGGTCTAAAGTAGTAGTAGCAGAACCACAAGAAAGGAGACAGATTTAGGCTATATTTGGTTGATTTTTTTCTATCATGATTCTACTCTCGATTTATTTCTGCTCTGATCTTTATTATTTTCCTCTTTTTGCTAACTTTGGGTGTAGTTTATTCTTCTTTTTCTAGTTCCATGAGGTGTAAATTTAGGTTGTTTATCTGAAGTTATTCTTATTTTTAATGTAGGCATTAATTGCTGTAAACTTTCTTCTTAGTATTGTTTTTGCTACATCCTATGAGTTTTGGTAAGTTGAACTTTCATTTTTATTTGCCTCAAGGTATTCTCTAATTTGCCTTGTGACTTTTTCTTTGACCCATCTGATGTTTAAGAATGCATTGTTTAATTTTTATGTATTTGTGGATTTTCCAGTTCTTCTTGTTCTATTGATTTCTAATTTCATCACAGTGTGATTGAAAAAGATACTGTGTATAATTTCAATCTTCCTGAATTTGTTAAGACTTGTTTTGTAGCCAACACGTGGTCTATGCTGAAGTGTGTTCCATGTGCATTTGAGAATAATGTACATTCTGTTCGGTAGAGTGTTCTGTATATGTCTCTTAGGTCCAATTGTTCTACAAGGGCTGTCGGGAAGTATCTAGCCATTTTAATATAATTTTTCATATTACAGGGCTAGATGCTTTCTGAACAGCCCTCATATAGTGTTTTACAAGTCCTCTATTTCCTTTTTGATCTGGTGTTTGCTTGTTCTATCCACTATTGAAGGTGGAGTATTAAAGTCTGCTATAATTATTGTGTTTCTGTCTTTTTCTCCCTTCAATTCTGTCAAAGTTTGCTTCATTTATTTAGGAGTTCTGAGGTTTTGTGCATAAATATTTAAAATTGTTATGTTTCTTGTTAAATTCACCCCTCTATTATTATATAGACTTTGTCTCTTGTAACATCATTTAACTTAAAGTCTATTTTCTCTGATATAATTAAAACCATTCATGCACTTTTTTGGTTACTATATGCATAGAATATCATTTTCTATTCTTTCATTTTTAGCCTATGTGTATCCTTAGATCTAAAATGAGTTTCTTGTAGACAGCGTATTTTTGGATCCTTTTTTTTTTTTTTTTATTCACTCAGCCATTCTATGTTTTTGTTGTGGGGTTTAATCCATTTATATTTAAAGTAGTTACTGATAGAGAATGACTTACTATTATTATTTTGTTAATTGTTTTTTGTATGTCTTTTTGCTGGACACTCCTTTTTTCTCTTGCTGACTTCCTTTGTGTTTCTTTGATTTTTTTTGTTTTTTTTGTAGTGACATCCTTCTCAAATAATTTTGTGTATATTCTATATTGTCTTTGTGGTTACATTCCAATTACGTAAAATATCTTAGAGTTGTAACATTCTATAACAATTTAATTTTAATTGCATATAAAAATGCTACTCCTTTACAGCTCCAGCTACCCCCCACACACTTTATGTTATTGATGTCACAAATTACACCTTCATATATTATATGCCCATTAACATAGATGCATATTTTTAATTTTTTTATCATTTAAATTCTAGCTACCAAATGTACAATAGTCCAGGTTAATATATTTGACCAGATTTTTGTTTTTACTGAAGAACCGTATATTCTCATCTAGCTTCCTGTTGCTGTCTACTGTCGTTTGGTTTCAACTTGAAAAATTCTATTTCATATTACTTCTAGAGTAGGCCTAGTGGAAATTAACTACCTCAGCTCGTATTTACCAGGGAAAGCATTAATTTCTCCTTCATGTTTGAAACACAGTTTTGCTAAATACAATATTCTTGGTTTACAGGGTTTTTTCTTCTGTACTTTGCATATAGTATCCCACTTCCTTCTGTCCTGTGAGCTTTCTGATAAGAAATATGCTGATAATTTTTTAGAGCTTCATTAAATGTGATGAATCTGGTTTTTTTTATTTTTTGTTTGTTTGCTACATTCAAGATTCTATGACTTTGACTTTAGACAATTTACATAACCTGGAATCATTATCTTTAGATTTATTATAATTGAAGTTCCTTGAGCTTCTTGAATTTATATGTTCATTTCTTTTCTCAGGTTTTGTAAGTTTTGGCCATTATTTCTTCAGATAAGTTCTCTGTACCTTTCTTTTTCTCTTCTTAAGGGATTTTTATTATGCATATATTTTTCTGCTTGATAAAGTCCCATAAGTCCCTTAAGCTCTCTTTTCTTTCCTTCAGTCTTTTTTATTTTGCTTCTCTGATTCAGTGATTTTAAATAGCTATCTATAAATTCACTGGTTCTTGTATCTTACTGATCGGGTCTGCTGTTGAAAAGATCTACTAATTTTTTCTATTCAGTTATTGCATTTTTCTGCTCCACAATTTCTATTTATTTCTTGTTTATGGTTTCCACCTCTTTGTTCATATTCTCATTTTCTTTATGGATTGTTTTCCTGGTTTTGTTTAGTTGTCTACATGTGCTCTTTTTTAGCTTATTGAGCATTTTTATAATAGTTATTTTAAGTTCTTTCTTAGGCAGCTCATATGTCTGCATTTCTTTAGAGTCAGTTTCTGTAATTTTATTTTATTCCTTTCATTAGGCTTCATTTCTCTACTTCTTTGTATGCCTTGTTATAGTTTACTAAGATTAAGCTTTTGAAAAACATTTCTCCCAGTCTTTGTTTACTGGCTTTATGGAGAGGAAGACCTTGACCAATCAGCATGCTGAAGTTTCTAGAAATTCTCACAGATCTTCTCACCTATTGCCCCTCTTGTGACTATGTGTGGAACTGCAGCTCAAATATATTGGTTACATCTTTTCATCAGCTTCCAAACCCTAGTGCAAGTGCAGTCAGCACTCTGAATCACTCAGAGAGAAACTTGTCCCTTCAGCAGTACCCAGACAAGACAGAATGTGGTATGCATGCTGCATTCCTTTGTTTCCATCCCAAGGGAGAGTCCCAGTATGGAAGATTTTCTCTCAGTGTCTTTATGCTATGCTTCATAGGGGGAGGGGCACAGATAAGCTCACCAAATGCTGTGGATTTTCTGTTCTTTTTGCTAGAATCCCTTCTTGGTTTTACAATAGCTTGGGTGCTGTAGACTCTCAACTGGTTTCTTGAGTTTTCACAGAGACATTCTCATGCATATATTGTTGTTTACTTAGTGTTTCTGTGAGCAAGGAGGGCCTATAGCTTCCTAGTCTGCCATCTTACTTATATCCAGAAAGACACTTCTTAAATAGAACTGTAAAGCATTATCTCATAACATTCACAAGATAAAAATCCTAGTTTAAGAAGGCCAAAATATTTGTATGAATAATTTGCAAGGTAAAATATAGAGATGACCAGTAAACACATGAAAATGTTTACATCAGTTCTCATCAAACAGCTGCAAATTAAATCCAAAAGTATGTACCATAACACACATACAAGAATGACAAATTTTTAAAAGACTAACAACCCCAACTACTACCAAGGTTATGGAGAAACTAGAACTCCTGTAATTTTTGGTGGAAATGTAAAATAGTAAAACCACTTTGGATAACAATTTAGTAATTTCTTAAAAAGCTCAGTATATACTTACAAAACAACTTAGTTATTCCACTTTTAGGTATTTACCTAAGAGAAATGAAAACCTATGCCCACAGACACACACATACCCTAACATTCAAAGCAATTTTATTCATAGTAGTCAAAAACTTTAAACAATTAAAATGTTCTTCAACAAGTAAATGGATAAAAATAGCATAGTCTGACCATGATACAGAATACTACTCAACGATAGAGATGAACAAACTATTAATGCATGCAAAAGATGGATGCATCTAAAAATATTATGCTGAGTAAAAGAAGCCAGACCCACACAGATTATACTATATAATATTAGATATGAAACTCTAGGAAGACAGGAAAAATAAATGGAAGTAGATAACTGGCAATTCACCTTAAATTTTACAATTTCTTGAATTGAGGTTGTTTGAATTTTTCATTTAATCCCATTTTTATTTTTTGCCATTTTTGTATTAAAGTATTTCTACTATTCTTATAATCCTATTAGTGTATGTGTTTTTTTCCTCTGTATCTATAAGTGCTGTCAATGGAAACTAATCCATTTTTAATAAATTAAGTCATTGTCACATCCATGGATAAAAATATATCAAATGATGAGAAGTTTTTAATTTAAGAAATAAATTGATTAGTAGCTTAATTAAGCATTGATTTAGATTTGAATCCCATATATGTTTGTACTGTGTAATATATTTATGTACATATGTGATAGAGATGTAATAGTACTATTTTTAAATATTTAAGTAAGCCTTTTCCCACACATATTATTTTTCTAACCATTTGCAATTATTCTCATATATCATGTTTACTTACATGATACCCACATTTGAGAAACTTATGTGGGATTTCTATATTATAATAAGTTTCCATTTACCATTTTTTTCCTAATAGCAGCTTTTTTTCTAGGTAAAAGTAAATGTGAATATTTTTTTGTAAGTAGCAGTAGATATGAATGTTTGAATCTATTTAAGTTTATTTATTGAACAGAAATTAAGAGATGTATAACCATTTTTCACACTTCTTCAACAAGCCTAGGGGTTGAAAGGAAAAGTTGACATTATGTTCTGGGTTATTTAGTTCTCTTATTAACTACAGAAGAAATGAGAAGAATCTTATTTAATCTAAACATGAGTCCAGACACTGTTCACATAGTCATTCCTACATCTAGTGAGACTAAGAATTTCTTCCAGAACAAGTTTTTTCCCTCATTTTCACATTGTCTCCAGACCCAGACAGAATTAAAAATGATGATGTTTCACCTGTACACATAACTTTAAACAATGTATCCAAGTTTTGCTGAGCTTTAGAAAGTATGCTGAAGGTTTATTTTGGGTTCAGGGCAAAGGCTGACCTCTTTCTTATTACAAACTGTTCTGTGACCTCAACCTTCCCATAAAAAAAGAGGCAGAAATTCCCTTCAGGAAGTCACAGCCTTGCAAGAATACAAAATTACAAGTCAAACAAACAGGCTTCAGGAAAAGTAAAAGTTAATAGCAAGTGATCTTATTTGCATCAAATCCCATCACACAATACTATTCTAGGTTTGATGACTTAGCAAGAAAATTATTTTTTTCTTTAGATCCCATAGTGTGTTCTTGCTACTATTTTTTCCCAATCTCATCATAGTTAAAAAATGCCCTGCCATGGGATCCTGAATAAGTTCAGTATTTGTATTAAAAGACAGAAGTAGCTATGATGCATCTCAGATAGGCAAGTCTGTTTAATATTTTAATAAAAGATGGCTTATAACTTGGCAAAACCTCGACCTCTAATATTAGATAAAATAGATACAACAGTTCATAAAGCCTATGACCATTACTCTTCAGGATTCACAAGAAGAGAAACAATCGGCATTAATTGTGAATAATACAAGCATTCCCAAAAAAAGATAGAACAAAAAATGAAAGAAATAAGCACATATTTATGTTTATTTAAGCATATAAAATATTAACATACATAATGAAGCACCCCAAAAATAAAGATAAGAATTGGATTTTCTCTGAGAATCCAGGCTATTCTCAAATTTCAGAAATTCTTAATTGGAATCATCATTGATCCATGCATCTGTCTCTTGCTTGAATTAGAAAACAATGACAACAATTAATTTAGGTAACCTATAGATAATACTTTTGCTGTGCCCAAATGAGAGCCAGAAAATTCCAAATATGTTTGTGTAGGAAGCTCAATTACCTTCTTTTGAAATATTTTTTGAAAATTGATCAATGGCTGACCTTAATACACAGAAAAATAACACATAAGATTGGTATTCAAGGCCGGGCGCGGTGGCTCACGCCTGTAATCCTAGCACTCTGGGAGGCCAAGGCAGGTGGATCGCTCAAGGTCAGGAGTTCGAGACCAGCCTGAGCAACAGCGAGACCCCGTCTCTACTAAAAATAGAAAGAAATGATCTGGACAACTAAAAATATATATAGAAAAAATTAGCCGGGCATGGTGGCGCATGACTGAAGTCCCAGCTACTCGGGAGGCTGAGGCAGGAGGATCGCTTGAGC
>CAUYRB010037972.1:0-41423 GCA_963574695.1 Propithecus perrieri
TTGGACCACCTACTCCGGTTACGAGCGACTGATTATAATCTTTAAGCAAGCAGGTTTACAGAAGCAGATAGCATTAGTTAGGTTAAGGACCATTCTTTCCCCAGTTAAGCAAGCACAGTAAAACTTCAACCATAGGCAAGGCAGCTGGAAAGTTTAAACAATCAGTTATAAGAAACCATCAGTTTCGGCTTGATCACTTTGTTTTCCATCCTTAGCCACTAGTACAAAGTACATGAGTACGTTCTTCCCAAATGAAGCGACGGCGCTAAATTTTAACTTAGGACAGTCCTGAAGGCAGAGTAGAGGCAATCTACTTTAAAGTCAGCGCGTGATTTCTTTGATTCTCTTGTCTAGTTAAGTGTTAACGCACAAATCTCAATATATTTCTAATCTAACATCATAACCTACTACATTTGGGGGGGTCCACTACATTAAACTTTTCTTGTAGTTTCACTATAGCGTGTCTAGGTCTGACTTTTTCTGTTTCCTAACTAGGCAATTTTGGGCTTCATAAATCACTGATTGATCTCTTTCCTTAGGCCTGGGAAGTCCTCTTCAAATATAACTTCTGCCATAAACTTACTCCCCTCTCCTTCTGGGGCTCTAACAAAAGTACTTTTATGTACTTACTACTTTTTTGTAATTTCCATCTCTTTGTCTCCCCATGTTTCACTTTGGATTTTTTTAACCTATCTTGTAATTTCCTTATTTTCTTTTCAGTTGTGTCAAATTTGCCATTGAACCAAACAGTTTCAATCTTCAGTTGTTATAGTTTATATTAAATAGGAAATGTCCGATTTCCTTAAATACTAAGTTTGACAGTTGATATCTCTGACATTTCACTTTGACACTACTTGCTTTATTTTTATTGTGAAGGTACATCTTTCAAATGCACGGTTTGGCTTGTGATTATCTTCCAAATTTTTTTTAGAGCAGTTTTTGTGAAACTATGGATAAGTCAAAAATTCATGTTATTTTCGAATATAAATTCCATTGTGGAACCATTGCAGTGCAGACAGCTCGAAATATCACTGCAGTGTTTGGGAAGGATGTGGCTAATGAACGCACAGTACATTGAGGGTTTGAGAAGTTTTGTTCTGGTGATTTTAATCTTGAAAATGAGCCACGTGGGCAACCTGAGACCAAGGTGGATAATGATGAGCTGAAAGCTGTACTGGAAGCAAATCCATCTCAACCTATGCGTGAATTAGCGGAAAGGCTTGACTTTACTATTCCAACAATATTGGATCATTTGAAACAAATCGGCAAGGTAAAGAAGCTGGATAGATAGGTTCCACATGAATTAAATAAGTATCAAAAGAGAAATGATCTCGAAGCTTGTCTTTCTTTGCTGTCATGACATAAAGGCGAACCATTTCTACACTGTATTGTGACGTGTGATGAAAAACAGATTCTTGTTGACAATTGCAAGGGTTTGGCACAATGGTTAGATAAAGGTAAAGTGCCGAAACACAGTCCAAAACCAAATATTCAGCAAAAAAAGTTAATGGTGTTTGGTGGTCCAGCACTGGTATCATCCACTACAGCTTCATTAAACCTGGTCCATCGATTATAGTGGATGTCTACTGCAACCAATTGGATGAAATAATGATGATACTTGCAATTAAGCAGCCAAGAGTGGTCACTAGAGACAGGCCAATCCTCTTGCAAGACAACGCTGGACCACACATGACACAAACAACGGTGCTCAAACTACAGCAGCTGGACTTGGAAACTCTGTCATCCACCGTACTCACCAGACCTTGCACCAACTGACTACTACTTCTTCTAGGCTTTGGACCACTTCTTTCAACAAAAAATATTCAATTCTCAGCAAGCTGTGGAAAACGCCTTTAGTGATTTCATTGCCACTCGCTCTCCAGGCTTCTTCTCTGCTGGCATAAGCAAGCTACCGTTAAGATGGCAACATTGTGTCTATAGTTAAGATGCATACTTTGATTAATTGTGCTGCTTCTTGTTTGAGACATAATACACTAAACTTTTGATTCGAAATCGGACAGTTCATATTTAATGACCTAATAGTTCTTTAACCATTTTGAAATCTGCAATCTTACTTCTTATGGATTCCAGTTTGTCTTAGTCAGTTTGGTCTACTACAACAAAATACCCTAGACTGGGTAATTTATAAACAGTTCTAGAGGCTGGGAAGTCCAAGATCAAAGTGCCAGCAGATTCAGTATCTGGTGAGGTCTTGCTGTCTGCTTCAAAGATAACATCTTCTCTTGTGGTGTCCTCACATGGCAGAACAGGTGGAAGACTGTTTCCACATGTGGCAGAAGGGCAAATGGCCAAACAGACTCCCTGAAGCCCTTTTATAAGGGCTAATCCCAGTCACGAGAGCACAACAGTCATGATCTAATCATCTCCTGAAGTCCTCCCTCTCTCTCTCTTTTTTTTTTTATATGGAGTCTCACTATGTTGCCCAAACTGGCTAAAGCAATCCTTCTGCCTCAGCCTCCTGAGTAGCTGAGATTACAGATGCACACATCACCACACCCAGCTAATTTTTTTACTTTTTGTAGAGACAAGGTCTCACTATGTTGCCCAGGCTGGTCTCGAACTCCTGGCCTCAAGCAATCTTCCCACCCTGGTCTCCCAAAGCACTGGGATTACAGGCGTGCTGTGAGCCACTTTGCCCAACTAACCATTTTTTTTTTTTGAGTGGGATAGCTTTTATTATTACCATTTCAATGGAGGCAGTATAGCATAGAGCTACAGAATCAGACTGTGTGGGCTCAAACACTGGCTTGAGCTCAGGTAAACAGTCTGACAATTTCTTAAATATAGAGTTACCATATGACCCAGTAATTCCACTCCTAAGTATATATGCAAGAGAATGGAAAACATGTTTACACAAAAAGATAAAGGATCATAGTAGCATTACCTGTAATAGCCAAAAAGTGGAAACAACTCAAACGTTACTGAAATAATTAATGGGCAAACAGAATGTTGTATATCCATTCAATGGAATATATTTTTCAGCCATAAAAAGGGATAAAGTACTGATACATGGTACAACAGTGATCCCCAACCTTTTTGGCACCAGGGACCAGTTTCATGGAAGAAAATGTTTCAGTGGGCCAGAGGTAGGGGGAGGAGGAGCTCAGGTGGTGATGCAAGCGATGGGGAGCAGCTGTAAATACAGGTGAAGCTTCGCTCTTCGCTCACTAGCCTGCCGCTCACCTCCTGCTATGCGGCCTAATTCCTATGTTTCGTGGAAGACAATTTTTCCATGGGGCGGGGGCTGGGGGGAGGAAGAGATGGAGTTATGCAGCCTGGTTCCTGGCAGGCCAAGGACCAGTACAGGTCTGCAGCCTAGGGGGTTGCGGACCAAGTGGTATAACATGTATAAACTTTGATGGCATAAGCGAAAGAAAACAAAACAAGCTGGGCACAAAAGGCCATGTACTGCATTATTAAAGTTATTAGAATCAAAATGGAATCACTAATGCTAAAAAAATACCCTAACAAGGCCAGGCGTGGTGGCTTACACCTGTAATCCCAGCACTTTGGAAAGCTGAGGCAGGAGGATCGCTTAAAGCCAGGAGTTTGAGACCAGCCTGGGCAATACAGCAAGACCCTGTCTCTACATAAATTAAAAAAAAAAAAAACCCTTATCAGTTCTTTCAGTAAATGCGAATGGCTTCAACTCCCCACTGAAGAGACACAGGTTGGCTGAATAAACAAACACAAGCCAAGTACCTGATGTCTCCAGGAAACACATCTAACCCACAAGGACTCATTCAGACTCAAGGTGAAGGGATTCAGAACAATATTCCATGCAAATGGAAACCAAAAGAAAGCTGGTATAGCCATTCTTATATCAGATAACAAAAACTTCAAATCAGCAAAAGTAAAGAACGACAAAGACAGTCATTATATAATGGTGAAGGGAACAATTAAACAAGAAGACAGAACAATCCTAAGTATCTATGCACCTAACACAGGTGCACCCAGATTCATAAAGAGACCTAGAATCAAATCCTAGTTGGGCTGCTCATAGCTGTGTGACCTTGAACAAATAATTTAACACCTCTGAGCATTACATTTCTTTATATGTAAAATTCTAATGCTGATATCTACATCCTTCCCCCTTTTATTGGTCTCAGCTTCAAAAAAGTAGCAATCCTGGTTATGTGGACTACAGTTATTGTCCTTTACCATTGTTGAATTCCATTGCTAGTTCTTTCTTTGTCATGGAGATGCCCAAAATGGTAAAATTTTATACTTGCCAGTTATAAAATTTATTCTTGCCTTTTTCGCCAAGGGTTTAAGATACGTAGCTGTGAGTTTAGATAGAAGTAACTAAAAAAGTAAACAAAACCAATAGAATTTATATTGTGCTTATTAGTGAAAGTAAAATAGCAATCTAAGTTGTGCTCTGGCAGCAATAGAGTTGTGGAAAAGATAGTGAAAATATTTTTCATAGTCAATGGATACTTGTAAAACCTATGGGTTTTTCTAAGTGTCAACAGGTGCCTTTAAAAACCATTGGGTTGCATTAATAGAAACATTTTTTTGACATTATTTTGGACATAGTCTATGTTTAGCGATGGAGGATGGCTGCCCTTTAATTTTTTTTTTTTTTTTTGAGACAGAGTCTCACTGTGTTGCCGGGCTAGAGTGCCATGGCGTCAGCCTAGCTCACAGCAACCTCAAACTCCTGGGCTCAAGCGATCCTCCTGCCTCAGCCTCCCAAGTAGCTGGAACTACAGGCACGCGCCACAAAGCCCGGCTAATTTTTTCTATGTATTTTTAGTTGTCCAATTAATTTCTTCCTATTTTTAGTAGAGACGGGGTCTCGCTCTTGCTCAGGCTGGTCTCGAACTCCTGAGCTCAAACAATCCGCCCGCCTCGGCCTCCCAGAGAGCTAGGATTACAGGTGTGAGCCGCCGCGCCCGGCCTACCCTTTAATTTTTAAATTCTCCATCAATATTTATGATTCTATTGTGGAATTTTAGATCATTCGTGGCAATATCATATATATATAAACATAATATATTACTATGTAACATATATGTGTATATTATATAGCAATGGTCCTTATTTTGAGTTTTTAGAGTTTATTTCCCTTTCCAAAATTCTTCCTTTTGTCCATAGTGCTATTGTTAATTGAGGTTATCATCAGGAGATCCTCCACCATTCAAACGGTTTCATTTTACAGGATATCACATGTGCATACCTTTATTTTCCATTTTAAATTTCTTATTAAAATTCAGAGTCCTTCAGACTAAGAACATTAGGCAAAACTTGATATAAGAAAATGTGTGGTTACCATGGGGATTAGGAGCTATTCCAGGTCTATTTGACCTCTTTTCTTTATTGCAGGTAATTTATTACAATAACATCGGAAGTTGCTTTCGCAGGAGAGACTCTATCCTTTGATAGGTGTCTTTACGAGGGCTGTCAGGAAAGTATCCAGCCATGTACTATGAAAAATATATTAACAGTGGCTGGATGTTTTCTGGAGAGCCCCTGCATAATGCTTTAATGCCACTGGTCTGAAAGGTAAGATTTTCTAGATATATTTTATTCTTCTGAATATTTAGCCCATAACATTATCCTTATTTAATAATAATAATATGCATAATTTATTGCACACTTACTACACAGCTAGCATGTCATCTCATTTAATTCTCAAAGACTTTCTTTGTGGTAGTATTATCAATTAGGATTAGGTCTGGCAGAGAGAGAATTAAATACCCCAAAACAATTGCTTAGTCACAGGGTTTATTTCTCTCACTTTCTTGTTCAAGAAGTCCAGAAGTAGCCAGGTGCAGTGGCCCACACCTGTAATTCCTTTTACTTTGGAGGCAGGAGGATGGCTTGAGCCCAGGAGTTCAAGGCTGCAGTCCATTGTGATTGTCCCTGTGAATAGCCACTGCATTCCAGCACAGGCAACATAGCAAGACCTCGTCTCCTAAAAAAAAAAAAAAAGTTTAGAAGAGTCAGTCCAGGGTTGATATGACATAGTGGCAGGAACTCAATTTCTTTCTGTCTAATGCTTCTGATATATGTAGCTTTTATTCCCAAGGTAACTTCATAGGTAAAGGAGACTTTTGGAGCTCCTGCCATCATGCCTATATTCTAGCTATGGGAAGGAAGAAAGGGAAGGGAGTCGCACTCCGTCTCTTTAAGGATACTTCCAAGAAGTAACACATACCGTTTCCACATATATCCGAGAATTTAGACAGATGACCACACCTACTTGTGAAAGAGATTTTTTTTCCAGTCATCTGTGCGAGCAGCTAAAAACTAGGATTCTGTTGCTATGGAAGAAGAGGAGAATGGTTATTAAGAGACAGGTAGCATATGCCACGTTTGAGTGCTATCCCCAACTTACAAAAGGAAAAAATTGAGTCATAAGAAGTTAAATTGACTTACTAAGAGCTCACAGCTGGTAGAGCCAAGATTCAAACCCAGGTCAAACGTCAGAGCTCTTAAGCACTACTTTGAAGTGATTCCTCCTTAAAACAGTTATTTGACTTTATTCTGCCTCTTCTACTAAATTAGTATAAAGAAAACCTTTCTGACTTAGTTGCTAGATCAAGCTATTGAAACAATGGAATCCTTTGTTTTACCAAGCTTTCCTGGCAAAGGACATAGTACTGGTATCAACTTGTGCAATGAAGCCTTTACTTTTGCTGACCTTTTGGATAGATGGATTCACAGAATTTAGTGACAGGTTTAGAAAATTGCCTGGTGAACAGATTAAAGTCTTATTTTCAGTCTTCTACTTGTTCAGGGTTGCGACAGGTTTAAACTTCATTAAAATATGCTTTGCTGTTCTATTGATGGTTTAGATTTTAAACAAAATAATAAAGGAACAAAATTTTCAGTGGGACCAGTAAGAATAAATAGAAAGGAATGATTTACTGTAGGAAAAATTCAGTAATGAATTATGATTATTTTTGTCTAAAGATACATTTTTAAGGTAATGACAACACGTCTTAGAATAAATCGGACTATGCTACTTCTGTGTTATTTGGAAATTATTACATTTTGATAGTTAACCTGTGATTTTCTTATATCTTATTTGTGTAAAAGTCTAAATCATATAATGCATTATGAATTAGGGCTTTCTTCACTTCCATTTTTTCCCCTCCCTTCCTTCCTTCCATTCCACAAGCTTAATTTGTTATTTTTTTCTTTACATTAAGTTTTGTTCAGGTTTTTATCTCTGCCTAGCTCACAGAGTTTTTAATCTTTCTCATGCTTGCCTTGCTCTTTGCTTTCTAGCACAAGGGAGAAAATGTGAATGTGAATGAATAAATCAACAAAAAAGTAAATACCATGCTTTATACATGTCACAACTTAATGTTGTTATGTGGCTTAAAACTTTCAACATTTTAAGGAACCTCTGTAAATTTATCAATACTTTCCAGGAATGCCACTAAGATAAATGATATATATCAGTTATTCAACAACGTCCTTCACTTAACTAACCACAACAGCACTGGGGACCCTGAGTGGCTAATGACAAGTTTTAATGATTTGACGGTTTGCGTAGAAGCCAATAGACATTTTTCGCTGCTGTGACAACTTACAGAAAAGACACTTCAAAATGAAGAAACATATGACAAGAAGTCAGAGGGAACAGTGATCACAGAACAGATCAAGGGTTAGGGCACAGAGATTTCTGCTTATTTTCTGTGAGCCTTGGTTCTTTGTAAACATTAAGCAAGGACAGGACCAGCGACCAAATGATGTGGGCAGAAGAACACAGATGATTAGTCTTTAACAGATTTTTCACTAATCCTTTTATTTATTACTAACTTGTATTTTAAACAAGTAATACATTCATACATACCCCTTTTTAAAAATTTTAAAGTCCCATTAGTATAAAGGCAAAATCCCCATTTTTTAAACGAATCTTTACAAGCAGTATCTTCAGAGTTTTTCCAACTGGACTACTTTATTTAAATAAGCTGCAAAGTGTAAAATTCAGGAATTGTGACTATTACAGCAGCTTACAGGACAAAGGCTTAGGCAGAGGACACAGATGACATGGGTATGTATATCACTTTGCCTGTGTAAGTAAGTGCAATAACTTTTCCTAATATTTCAGTGCTTCAGTTTCTTCTGCTGATGATCAGCAGATGCTTACTCTGTGCCTAATGGTATGTGGAATGCTTCACAGGGATTATTTTATTTATCTTTACAACAATGCTATATAGTAGGTACTGCTGTTTATCAAAATCAAATTTGAGAAAGGTGTGCCAAAAAACTTAAGTAATTCACTTAGCTAGTAAGCAGTGGAGCTAGGAATCATTGTAGTACTTAATTTATACATTTATCATGAGAAGTAAATGAGAAAGATGTATATAAGGACTTTAGCATAGTACTCTGCATAGTAGATATTCATTTATAATTAATTTCAAGAGAATTTTCAGAGAGTAGCTTTGAGAATTTGAAATAATTTCCTTGACATTGTTTTTTATTTTGCCAGAGTTTGCAGCTTACCTAGGTGTCTTGGATTTTAGACCCTAAATCTAATATATTAGAACTTTTTCTGAAACATAGCTTATTATTCTATGGTTTTGAACTTATCCTTCAGAATCAAAATTGGAAAACATTTTTACTACACCGTATGATTTTTCTTGTGCTTCCTACTCAGAGAGAGATTTCTCTGATGATGAAATACACACATTGGGATTTGTTACTACTTATGTATATACACTTTAAAGAGAGTTGAATCCATATATTATTTATGATGTTCTTGGCGGCAAGTAATAAAAAAAATTAAAAATTAAAATTAAAAAAGTGGTAAAACTATAAAGATATCTCTTTCATCATATGGCAAAGAATCTGGAGGTAGTTCTGCTCCTGGATTGGCTCAGCTGTCATTAAGGACCCAAATTCTTTCCATCTCTTCCTGCTCCCATTCATAGTGTGATGACTTGGCCCTCAACATTTATCCTTCATTGTTGCAGAATGGCTGCTGCATACACTGACATCACATAACTACCTGGAAGGAGGATCATTTCCTTCCATGCACCACCTTTTTTAAGTGAGGACTACCTTCCCCCAAAGTTCCCACAGAATTAGCCCCATTAGCCACGGTTGTTTTTCATGCCCAGGCATAAGTCATTCATTGTGCAAGGGTATGAGACTACCATGACTGGCTTAGACCAATCGAGATTGATTTTTTCTGGGACTACAGAGGTGTCTGTCCTCCCTTAGATAACATGTTCAAGGGTAAACAAACCTGGGATTTTGTTAGCAAGGAACAAGCAATGTAAGGCAAAGTTTACATTGCACATTTTTCTTTTTAGAGAAATTATACTCAAAATAAAAATGCAATAGAAAATAAATAAAGCATCTTTACAACCCACAAGTTTTGGTATGATGCTTAGTTTCTGATCTAAAATTCATTCATTCTATTCTTTCAAGAAATAATCTTTGACCACTTACTACACTACTATTCTTGGTACTAAGGCTAGAGAGTTGAACAAGACAGACGTGCATCTATGTTAGGGATGCTTTCAGCAGCAGCTAACAGAATAGGCAATGAAAAGTGGCTAAACCACAGGGACATTTAATGTTTACCTAGCAGAATTTGGAGAGAAGCAGTGGTTAGTCCAACCCCTCTAAAATGCGAGCAAAGCTCTAGGCTCTCTATTCTCTGGTCCTTAGCATGCTGGCTTTTGTTTTTATTCTTGTCACCTCATTGTTTCATGATTGCCGTAGCTTCAAACATCTCATCTCATATGTAAATTTGACCTGAATTGGGGATTGAGATCTGTAAGGCTTCATTTGGGCTCATCTTGTGGATATAAGATGTTGTACAGAGGGATAGGAATGTAGAACCAGACATTTGTGTTAAATATTAACTGATGGTTATTCCGAGGGTAAAAGGTGCCAATAAGCACAGCACCCACTGATTTCCATATATGACCAACCACATTTTATTGCCATCATTAGCTTATTTGTCTAGCTGGTCCTCTAAATAATTCACTTCCTGAAGGAAGAGAATATGTTTAGCTTTTTTTCTGTATTCCTGACACTGAGGGTGGTCTCTGGCACATAGTAATTTGGGGGAAGGAGATTATCTTTCAGGGAGTAAATGTGGGGAAAATGTTCAAGTATTATATATTAAGAAGTTAAGACAAAGTGTTTAAAAAACTAATTTAAAAAATAAAAGATAGTCAAATAATGAAAAGGTTAGGTGGCAACTAGAACTTCTTAAGAGGGGTAATTTAACTTTTTTAAAAAAATTTTTTCTTCTCTCTGGAAGAGTGCTTTTGAGATCACGTGGCGTTTGTGCAAATTGCTTGGGTCTACATGGCACAGAAGTGGGGCTAAAGTACAGATGAGGTGGAACTCAGAAATAGCCTGTCAAAACAAGCATGATTTAGAGCAGTTGCCCCACACATTGTACCACGTTTATAGTACTGAAAATGGCAATGACGTACTTTATTGCAGTCACAAGCTGCCTTTACTATGTTAGATGAGTGAATCCAAGCCGCTCTTCTACAAGCTCAGGGGTTTGTTGTTGCTGTGGTTGTTTCTTTCTTTCTTTAAAGAATTCAAAAATAAATTTGCCCCAATATTAATTTTTAACAGATGCTTTATTTGATTATTACATTACGAATTTACATTTCATTGGTGATAATCCTTCATCATAATTCTCATATACTCATGTTTTGAAAAATCAGTGAAACTTTCCTTAAAGAGCAGAGTTTTGTGTTCTGCCTCCATACAAGGCCTGCAACAGTGTGGGAGACAGGGCAAAACTCTGTGCTAAACTGGACCCCATCCCAGGTTTGCAACTAAGTAACCCTGGACCTTGGCCAAGTCAGCTAACCTATCTACTGCTTAGTTTCCGTATCTCTAAAACGGAGGTGTATGAGAAGATAATCTCTTACGATTTCTCCTAGCTTTAAAATTTTATGGTTATACTATATTAAATTCCTATTTTTATAGGAACTGAGGAGGGTTAAGGGTTAATATTTACCCTACAAGTTAGGTTTATCACTTCATCCTTTATAATAAAATTTTCATCTTATGAATTATTATATCACACATTTAAGAAAATATGGCAGCTATATAAAATAATAGAAAAACTAACAAAGGTATGATTAACATTTTTTTTGCAATTGGCTTTGACTATGAAGTGTCCAGCCTCCTTTATTTTTCATTTATTTTTTTAATTGGCTTTGACTATGAGGTAGCCAGCCTCCTTTTATTTTTTTGAGATGGGATCTCTCTATGTTGCTCTGGCTGGTCTTGAACTCCTGGGTACAAGCAATCCTCCCAGCTCAGCTTCCTGAGTGGCTGAGACTACAGGTGCACACCATCCCACCCAGCTGGACATTTGATATACAGCATGTGTACACATAATTGGGGTCATATTGCATATAAACTTTTGTATCCTTTATTTCTCTGATTTCATATTGTGAGAATTTTCCTTTTCCATTAAAAGACTTGGGGGCGGGGAACCAAGGGCAACACACGTAACCTAAACATCTGTACCACGGGGAGGGCGGCGGGAGGAGGGGGGAGGAGGGAGGAGGGGACGGGTATTTGTATACACAAGGAGTGCTATGCGCACTACCGGAAGGATGGACATATTTGAAACACGGACTTCGGGGTGGGGGAAACCAAGGGCAACACACGTAACCTAAACATCTGTACACCCATAATTTGCTGAAATAGAAAAAAAAAAATTACATAATGTCAGGGATCATGCTAGAGGAAGGTCATGTAGGTAAGTGTTGTGATAGGAGTCTGGAGACCCTGCCAGGCTTCTCTTGGGCTCGCTCTACCTGCGGGGCCTGCGTGCCCGGCACAGTCTGGTTCTCTGTCTCCGAGGGATGTGTGAAGTAACTAGGAGTGATCCTGCTCTTTCTGAAGGCTAAAAGGCTCTCCAGCGAAAGTCACATCAGCCTAGTGCACCGGAATCAAAGGGAAGGCAAAAAACGACTTGATCTTTATTGTATTCTGTGAGCTATATTTTTTGAACACTAATGACTCTTTGGGTCTTTCTTTGGGAAATAAAATCAAGAAATAAACAAACATAAGAAGATATGGAAAAATTTATCTCAAATTTACTACAAAAAAAATGCCCAGTTTTTCCTAAGCCTGAAGATGATAAAGTGAGACATTAAAATAAGCACAAAAGAATGATTCCCAATATAATCCGGGTTGTTTCTCCTGGTTTTCCCACTAAGAGTTCTGCCAGCTGCAGGCTTCCCGCCATCGCTTCATGATCCTCGACATCCCCGTTCTCCCCACCTTGGTTTCCTTTAGACCACAAGGAGCACCTGAAATGCAAAAGGGTGTTGCAGTTAATGAACCTTACAGAAAAGCTGCTGTCCCTGTCGCTGACATCTAAAAAAACAGTTCAGCATTAATGAAAAAGCAGTGAAGTACTCTATGAAATCTTTGTGTAGAAAAGGCAGGTGTTTTCCTCTCTATGGGATTTTACCTGTTCTTAGTTTCTGTGTTTTTTCTTCCAGAGAAAAAAAGAGACAAACATCAATCCAAATATATGTGGTGTCAATATGGGCAGTATATTTTTATTTGGCATGTTTGATTGATCAGTAATAACTTTGTACTAGTCAATATGACCTGGGTAATGACATTATTTCTATTATTATTACATTTTTCCCTAAGTCAGATAATTAATTAAGCCAACGATATTGAAGACCTTTGCTGCTTCACTGAGACTTTGGAAAAAACAAGCCAGTGAAAATATAGATCCTGAATGAGAGGGCTGGTAAGACTCAGGTTGATTTTGCAGGTGTGCCTGGGAGAGGTGGCACGGAGGCCCCAGGACAGGAAGAGCCTTCCGCCCTGGTCCAGCTGGTGTCATGTCTCTCCTTTGTTCTAAGGCCAGTGCTTGGAACAATTGTCTTTTTCTTTTCTTGTTATTTAAAAAATGTCTTCTATAAAAAATGTGCTTTTTGAAGAACAAACATGCACACTGGCCAGAGGAAGTCAGAATAGGCTATATAAAAATTACTCAAGTTAGTCCAGAAACTACTCCACAAAGAGGCACTGGCATCAAAAAGGCCATATTCGCCTTTTGTATCTGTGGGTTTTCATTTTTTTTTTTTTTTCAGAATATTATGGGGATATGAATGTTTAGGTTACATATAATTGCCTTTGCCCAGCCTGAGTCAGAGCTTCAAGAGTGTCCATCCCCCAGACGGTGCACACTGCACCCATTAGGTGTGAATATACCCATCCTCTCCTCCTCCATCCCACCTGCCCAACACCTGATGAATGTTAGTACTATATGTGCACATAAGTGTTGATCAGTTAGTACCAATTTGATGGTAAGTACATGTGGTGCTTGTTTTTCCATTCTTGTGATACTTCACTTAGTAGAATGGGCTCCAGCTCCATCCAGGATGATAGAAGACGTGCTATATCACCATTGTCTTTTGTGGCTGAGTAGTACTTCACGGTATACATATACCACATTTTGTTAATCCACTCATGTATTGATGGCACTTGGATTGTTTCCATATCTTTGCAATTGTGAACTGTGCTGCTATAAATATTCAAGTGCAGGTGTCTTTTTTAATAGAATGTCTTTTTTTCCTTTAGGTAGATGCCCAGTAATGGAATTGCTGAATCAAATGGTTCTACTTTTAGCTCTTTTAAGTATCTCCATATTACTTTCCATAGAGGTTGTACTAGTTTGCAGTCCCACCAGCAGTGTATGATTTTCCTATCTTTCCACATCCATGCCAACATTTGTTGTTTTGGGACTTTTTGGTAAAAGCCATTCTCACTGGAGTTAAGTGATATCTCACTGTGCTTTTGATTTTCATTTCCCCTGCTGATTAGAGATGTGGAACATTTTTTCATGTGTTTGTTGGCCATTAGTCTGTCTTCTTTTGAAAAATTTATGTTCATGTCTTTTGCCCACTTTTTAATGGGGTTGTTTGACTTTGTTCTTGTTGATTTTCCCGAGTTCTATATAGATTCTAGCTATCAGCCTTTTATTGGGTGTGTAGTATGTGAATATTTTCTCCCATTCTGTAGGTTGTCTATTTGTTCTCCTAATAGTTTCTTTGGCTGCACAGAAGCTTTTTAATTTGATCAGGTTCCATTTATTTATTTTTTTTGTTGCTGTGATTGCCTTTGGGGTCTTCTTCATAAATTCTTTCCCTGGACCAATGTCTCTAAGAGTTTTTCCAACATTTTCTTCTAGAATTCTTATAGTTTCATGCCTTAGGTTTAAGTCTGTTATCCACCGTTAGTTTTGTGAGAGGCGAGAGGTGTGGATCCTGTTTCAGTCTTCTACATGTGGCTATTCAATTTTCTCAGCACCATTTATTGAATAAGTATTCTTTTCCCCAGTGTATGTTTTTGTCTGCTTTGTCAAGGATTAGATGGCCATCTCTTTTAATACAATTTAAAAATGGGCAAATGACCTGAATAGACATTTCTCTAAAGAAGACATACAAATGATCAGCAGGTATATGACAAAATGCTCAGCAGTACTAATCATCACATAAATACAAACCAGAAGCACAATAAAATATCACACCACACCTGTTAGAATGGGTATTAATAAAAAGAGAAAAAATAACAAATGCTGGCAAGAATGAAGAGAAAGGGGAACACTTATACACTGTTGGTGGGAATATAATTTAGTACAGCCATTATGGACAACTGTGGAGGTTTCTCAAGAAGATAAGAATAATATTATCATATGCTCCAACAGTCCCACTTCCACATGTAGATACAGGGAATGAAATCGATGTTAAAGAGATATCTGCACTCCCATGTTTATTGCAGTGCTTTTCACAGTAGTCAAGAGATAGAATCAACCTAAATGTTCATCAAGGGATAAATGGACAAAGAAAATATGCTACATACATACACAATGGAATACTATTCAGATATAAAAAAGAATAAAATCCTGTCATTTAGGGGCAGCATGGATGAACCTGGAGGACATTATGTTAAGGCAGGCACAGAAAGACAAATACTGCATGGATCTTAGTCATGAATAGAATCTAAAATGTTGATCTCATAGAGGTAGACAGTAGACAGTAGTGTTTACCAGAGGCTGAGAAGGGGAGGAGGAAAGAGGGATGGGGAGAGGTTGGGCAATAGGTAAAAAATTACAGTTAGATAAGAAGAATAAGTTCTGATATTTTATTGCACAGTAGGGTGACTATAGCTAGTAACAGGGTGTTATATATTTTGATAGAGCTAGAAAAAAGGATCTTGAATGTATCACCACAAGGAAATGATAATGTTTGAGGGGATGGATATGTTAACCAACCCGACTTGAGCATCATGCAGTGTATAAATGCATTAAAAGATCACACTCCACCCCCATAAAAATGTGAAATTATTGTGTTAATCGAAAACAAAAAAAGAAAGAAAATTCACAAGGGGAAGTGTATAAAAAAATCTTCTGTCCTTTCTTTGTTCACATTCCAGGAAGAATCTTATGTTCCACCTTTTACTTATACTTTCAACAGTTGAATTTGATACATTTAATTTAATCAGAAAATAGGACAGTCTATAAACTCAAACACTGTATTGAAGTGATTTGCAATTATCTGTTCAATGTTTTTTTATGTAAAATCAAATTTTACTATTAAATTCAAGATCTATGTGAAATTATACACTTTCCAATCCATATTTTTAATTGTTTTTTCTTTTTATTTCATGGTGGTTTACTAACATCAATTTTAATACATGTGTTACTGCCTCACATACATGCTCTTTATATCTTGGAAATACAAGGGTCCCTGAAATTAAAAAAAAAAAAAATCCGTATGAAATGAGTGACCTCATTGTAAAAATCTTTAGTTTGACCAACTCTAAGGATTTTTAAAGTGACATGGGGATATATGGGATTATTTTAACATATTTTAAAATATATGTAGATGGGTATACTTCCGAATAGTTAAAATTGCCAGGAGTATTTATCTTGGGCACCACAAGAACAAATGTGTAAAGGTCCAGTAGTGATAAAGCCAACTTTGGTTGGCAGTGGGCATAATGCAAAATATATGCTAAACTGCTGAACAGGCTACTCTGCTCCAGCATGGTTTTGCCATGCAAGCAAAAAGAATCACAAGATCTCCTGGTCCCCTCATTTTTCTAACAAAATCAGAAATTTAGATTCTTATTTGAAATCTTATTTCTGTATATCCCTCAAGGAACAGTTGATATTTAATGACTAGTATTTCAAGGTGTATAACCTTTATATTCTACTATCTTGCTGGATTCTCATATTACTTTGATAAGTCAGGCAAAGGGAGCAACTGAGGGTCAGATAGTTTAAGCGATTAGCCCAAAGCTCAATAAAGGACAATAGTTCAGCAGTAATTCTGGATGCTCAAATTCTGAGAAGAATTCTCCCACTTGATTCGTTCATTCATTATCATTGAGTAAAGAGTTTTTTGATTTTCTCTCCTTTGTCTGAAAAATTCAGCAGGGATTCTTTGTAGCTGTTTATTACTCTTTGCAACAGGTATTTCTCCTTCATGCTCAATAGCTACTTCAATTCTACTTATGTCAGAATATGTTTCACACTCCCCCAAACCTGGCATCTTGCAGCAAAGTGTGTGCAACGTTTCATTAGGAAGTTTGGAGAGATTGCAATGGATATGCAAATGCTTTTTTTCCATAAAGGTCTTCTGATCTCACAATAAGTAACACTAGGAAAATCCCTAAAGGGTTTATCGTTATAAGAAAAATCGACGATTTGGTTTAATGTTACACAGATTTGAAACTAGGTTTCAGTGTCAATGGGGACTGAAAGTAAAGGACATTAAGTTTTGCTTTGTAAGCTCTTCCAGGAATGAATTGCATTGGCCTCTTGAAATGGCTCCTAGTCATCACTTTCAAAAGCATTTAATGGTTGTAGTGGATCTAAATCATAACTTACATGTGCATGGATACTCGCTAGCTATATAGAGCCTGAGTCAGCATTGGCCACGGCTGAGCAAGATCAGTTTATTCTGTGGCTTCCACCCAACTGGAAAAGGGTTGTGGTTTTCACTGTGACTATGATAAACCACCCTCTCTTTGGCCTGATAGAGGAGTTTTTTTTTTTTTTTTAACTTAATCCATTGTTGTATCTTTGGTTGTAGTTTTCGGTAAACTCCTGAGAGATTTGGTTTAAAATAGAAATTTAAATCTGGCTTTTCTCAATTAAAAAATAATAGTAAGATTTTGAGATTGAGGGTAATTAAGAGATTATATAGTCCAATTCCTTATTTTAAAGATAGGACAAATAGGAACACAGCAAGATGACAGCTCCAGGTGACACAGGTTTTTAGTAGCCAAGCTACAATGAGAATACAGGGATGCAGAATATAAGACTAATGTTTGAGTCTCTTCCCTAAGCACTAGCATTTAGTATTTAGCTATGCCAATGTAGAAAGAAGGAACAGGAGAGGTAGAAAGTCAAATGTGGGAAAGACAACACTGATAATCTGTGCTAGTTTGAGTTTTCCTTTACAAGGTGTCTCAGTAAGGCAATAATATGTTTCTCTTTTGTTGAAAAGCATCTGAAACAATCAACGATTCCACAAGAGAGACATTCATACTAACTTTCCATGAGCAAAGAACAGTTCCTTCCTAAAAGATACTTATTTTATTTAATTTTTGACCCTTCTTCTGCATTTAATCTTCTCTTCCAAGTGCAGTGGGTGTAAATAGTTCCTGAAGTACAGAACGTAGAGTTAATAGGGGAATAATACATGTACAAAATAATTTTTGCATTAAGTGCTGTTTATGCTCAGAAATAGGTGATACTACTTCTCATTAAATATCCAGAATAGGTACATGGATGTGGTGACATTTTATTTGTCCTTTAATGACAAGAAATTTTTCAATAGGTGGAAATGAGAGAATAATTATAAATGTATATCTCAGGGAGATGGATTGATGAAATGAAGGCATGGAGTAGAGTGGTTGTACAAAAGGAACACAGCAGAGGTAGAATTTGGTGCAAAGGTAGTATGTTTCAAAGGCAAGAATTGAAGATAATTTTGGTAAATAAAAGGTGTTGAGTGACATACTATGGTACTTGGGTATTGTAATACATGAAAATGTTTGAACAGAAAAATGATAATGCTAGAAAAGGTGTTTAAGAAAGACAGTGCTTCTATTGGGTACAATGTACACTATTTAGGTGATGGGTATATTAAAAGCCTACATTTCTCCACTATGCAATTCAGCCATGTGAAAAAAAATCCACTTATACCCCCTAAATCTATTTAAATTAAAATGAAGAAACATAATGATTCCAATTGGTATAAGATGGATTGCATAGGGATGATACTTAGAGGAAAGAAGATTTGAAGACTTGAATTTGGACAAAGTAGTAGAAATGTCTGATAAAGAAGGAATTGGTTTTCTTGAGAGAAAAATCATCATGTCTTTATAATTGATTTAATGAGGAAAGTGAACAATATTAACAAGAGTACCATTAAAGATGAATTTAAAATTTCAAGCATTTAGAGAATACTGAAGACAATGAAAAAAGATTAGGAAATCAATAAGTAGTAAAAATTTGAAAGTATGTTGAATTCTCTAAGATTAAGAGGACACTAATCTGATTGGGTGAGTTTTATTGATGGAGTTATATATGGGATGGAGGGCGTCCTCAAAATGTGATATCAGAAACAAATGGAGGGCATGAGAATCAAAAAAGGGGTGAGCATTTCGGGAATGCCTCTATTGCTGGAGAAAGTGGAAAAGACAATCCAGTGAAGGAAGAAGAGAAGAAGTAGTCAGGAATGCATGAAGCAAACTAGTGAGTGCTGAATGATAATTTAAAAAAAAGAAAAAAAAAAAAAGACCAAAGAGAGACCAAAGAGAAAAGAAGTCACGGATAAAGCTGGCAACAATGAAGAACCACTGTTTTTTCAAAGCTCTGAACTCAAAGAAGAGAGACTCATTCTAATGTCTTACCAAGTTCCAGCACTTTACAGAACTTGAAAGGGAGCAAGAGCAAAGGTATAGCACTCAGCAGACTATAAATAACATCTAGCTTAAAAAAACTGTGTGTATTTCTCACATGAAAAGTAAATAACTTGAAATTTAAAATATCTGTCGATTTGTAAATGTTGCGTGTTATTCAATATAATATGACATCATTTCTTGTTGTAAAAGTCTTTTTCTAAATTGTATTGGCTGAATTATATAGTACCTGTTAAACTGACTTGAGTCTACCATCACTGGCCCAAGTAAGATGTACATTACAAGTAAACAAAATATATGTGATATGGGAATGAAATTTCAAGGCACGTCTTTTGGGTAATCGATAGCTCCTTCCAAACTATATTACCACTCCTAGGACCCTCTATCTGATATGAATGCCTACTAATGAGCAATACTTCTTTTTATGCCAAAATTACATCACATTAATTCTTTTAGAAATGCATAGAAATACATTTCTTCAAAGAATAAAACAAAACCTTAGGAATTTCACACATTTTTATTTGATAAAATAACACATTTGATTTCAAATGACGCATTGATTTTTTTCCCCATTACTTGGACAAAAAAAAAAATTCTCTATTGTTTATTAGTGTTACATGAGCTAATTTTCCAAAATTATGAGTGATAATTATGAGTGATAATTTCACTTTAATATTTGAAGAATAAAAGTGCATTTGAAGAATAAAAGGAAACTGATTTTATGAGTAATAGAGATTATTTTATCATCTTTATTTAACATTTAGCCATCAAAAAAACAAAATTACTCTATAAAATATAAAATCCATGTCCTAAGTCAACAATAAATAAATGTGACATGATTTTTAGAGTAAAAGAGTATTAAAGAAAAAAACTGTTGGTGATTACACAAGTAGACACACACACACACACACACACACACAATCTTTGCCTTTGTATCATATGCATTAGAGTAATTTTTACCTCTCTTAAAAAGGAAAGGTATGGACCCTTCTAACAACATAGTGAACTGGAAAACTAGTGAGACCTCTAGATAATCCTATTAAAACTCTTGAAATAGATTTATTTAAGATTGAGGTGATGTAAAATGAATATAATTTTGCAGAAGCTAGATTTTTAAATAATTATGAATCCATAGGGATAATGTGTCCCCAAAATATCATCTGTGCGTGTCTTCTGATCCCCAGCTGCCTAGAGGCTTGGATTTACCAAGGGGTCAATCTGAAGGGGTCAAATGACAAAGCCAAGTTGATAAGAGGAATTAAAGTTTGAATTGCGGCACTTAAGTGGAGCTAAGACTTGAAACTCACAAAATCCTCAGTAAATGGAGCTAGATATGGAGTGGGGATATATGCATGCAGCAAGATTATCTTTGGGAGTAACAAGAGAAATAATTTCCATGAAACATTTTGACTACAAATTTGCATTTTGGATTTGGGGTTAAAATCCTCCTACCTTTATGATCTGAAACCCCAAAGTCAAAAATAATTTTGAAGAAATTTCTGGTTGATATTATCTTCAAATCCATTGCAGACAAAGGCAAATACTCTCCAAAAGAAAATAGTTTAAGGCGGGTCTCAATATTATTTTCATTGGTAGAGCTTTACAATAAGTCTGGACAAAGCTTAGTGTGAGTCTTTCAATTTTTTTCAAATTGTTTTGCCTTTCCATAAAAATTTATAATTAGATTTGAAATAAAAATGTCTAGTAGGATTTTGACTAGGATCATATCGAATACAACAATGTCAAATTTTAAAATCTGGTGACATGCTACATTTCTCCACACAGTATTTAGTTCTTTTTTTAAAATAAGTGTTTTCTAGTTTTCAATATACAGATGGCAAAAAAACTTTGCTTAATTTTTACCTAAGTATTTAATTTTTTGGAGATTTTATAAATGGTATTTTTTAACTCTGTAAATTGAATTCATTGCTAGTGCATAAAAATGCAATTAATTTTTTGTATATTATGTGGTACTCTGTGACCTTTTAAAGTTCATGTATGACTTCTTTGAACTTTTGTAGATTATTTATGTAAACAATAAAGAATCTACAAAATTCTCTGCAGACAGTGACGTCATCTGTGAATTAAAAGTTATTTCTTCCTTTCTAATGTGTATTCATTTTAATTATTTTTCTTGCCTTATTACACTAGTTAAAACTTTGAATACAATGCTGAGTGACTCGTGTTCTCAGTCTTAGGGAATAAGCATTCAGTCTTTTACTATTAAGAATCATCACAGCTATAGGGATTTTGTTGACACTCTCTACCAGGTAAAAAAAGTTCCATTTTATTCCTAGTTTGCTGAGAATTTTTACCAAGAATGAATGGTGAATTTTCTCAAATGCTTTTACATCTATTGAGATGAACATATTTTCTTTTGTTAAAATGTTGAATTATATTCATGGGAAAATATTGTTCAAAAATGTAAATATATATTGTTAAAATAGATGTATTAGCATTTTGCTAAAGATGTTTGGGTCTATGTTCAGGAATATTGTTTTTGTATAGTTTTCCATGCTTATAATTTCTGTGCTGATTTTGGTATTAATATAATGATTTGTTTGGAAGTATTCTGTCTTCTTTCATTTTTTTTGACAGTTATTGTTTGTAGATGTGCTGTTATTCTTCCTTAATTGTTTGAAAATTTTCACCATTGAAACCATCTGGGCCTGAAGTTTCTTTGATTGAAAGATTTTCACTATAAATACAATTTCTTTATTAGATGTAGGATTGTTCATATTATCTGTCTTCTGAATGAGTTTTAATAAATTGTGTCTTTTGTGGAATTAGTCCACTTCAGCTATTCATGGAATTTATAGGCTTTTTGTAGAATATGCTAGACAAAGTAATGTCCTCCCTCTAACACTATTCACATCTTAATTCACAGAACCTGTGAATATGCTATTAATACTTTACAGGCAGAATTGACTTTACTAATGTGATTAAATTAAGTATATTGAGATGGAAGCTTGCCTGGATTATCCAGGTGGACCCAATTTAATAATAAGGGACATCGTAAGAGAAAGAAGAAGGCAGGAGAGGCAGAATCAGAGAGAGTGATATGATGATAGACACAGAAGGAGATAAAGCAGTATGAAAATGGGAGAAATGATCAAGAAAAGAAGGTAGCTAATAAAAGCTAGAAAAGCCAAAGAAACACATTCTTTCCAAGAGTACCTAGAAGGAATGCCATCTGGTTGACATTTTGACTGTAGGAATTGTGACCTCTAGAACCATAAGAATCATTTTCTATTGGCTTAAGCCAGTAAGTTTGTGGTAATTTATTACAATAAAAAAAACTAGCATGCCTTATTTTACTTTTAATGTCTGTATGGCCCATATTCTGATGTTGGTAGTTGTCTTCTTTATTTTTTTGCTTGCTGAATTTGGCTAATATTTCTTCAATTTTATAGACGTTTTTCAAAGAATTATCTTTCAGTTTCACTGATTTTCTCAATTCTTTCTTTGTATTACTTTAATTGGTTTTATCTCTTAAGTTTTAATTTTTTCTTTCTAATTATTTTGAATCGAATCATCTATTTTTTCTCTAGTTTCTTAATGTGAAAGCTTAAACTATTGATTTGAGATAGTTCTTCTTTTCTAATATATGCATTTGAGGCTAAAATTTCCTTTAAGCAATGCTTTGTCAGAATTCTACACATTTCGATATGTTGCATTTTCATTTTCATTCACTTCAAAATATTTTAAAATTTATCTTGAAATTCCTCTTTGACCTGTGAGTTACTAAGAAATATTTTGTTAGTTTTCAAAAAATTAGGGACTTTCTGGTTATCTTTCTGTTATTGATTTTTAGTTTAAATCTCTTGCAAAAACAAAACATACTTTACATGATTTCCATTCTTTTGCATTTCTTAAAGTTTGTGTCCCAGAGTAACATCTATCTTGGTTAATGTTAAATGCACACTTGAGAAGAATGCGTATTCTGTTACTGAGTGGTAACACTCAGAATAAAAGTTCGTGAAAAACAAACAGAATAAATTCAAAGAAAATCACCCAGACATATCATAATAAAAGTGATAAAAATATAAAATAAAACCTTTTGAAAGCAGCTATAGAAAAATGACACAATGGTAGTACTTATCCATGAGTATAAATGATAACAGTTTTCTCATCGGAAATACTGAATAATGGAAAACAGTAGAACAACATTTTTAAAGGAAAAAGATGGAAGCTCAGAATTCTGCATTTGAATATTCATATAAAGGAAAACTAAGAAAATAAATTGTCAACAAACTTTCTATATACAAAAATGCTTAAGGGATTCTGCAGGTTGAAGAGAAAGAATACCTAGACAGCAAGTTAGATCTTCAAAAATGAGAGAAAACCAACAGAAATGGAAAATAGTTGGAAAAATAAAATACTAAATAGAGCAGAAAGACATAAATATGTATTGTCCCTATTTGCAGATACTATAAGTTGTTTAGCTAGAAAATCCCAGGAAATCTATGAAACTACTCTAAGAGCTAAGTGAATTTTGCAATATCAGAGGATACAGGTTGCTATACAAAAATCATCTATATTCTTTTACATTAGCAACAAAGAATTAGAAAAGAAAATGAAGAAAACAATTTACAGTAAAGCCTAGAAAAGAAAAATATTTAGAAATAAATTTAAGAGAAAGCATGAATGACTTTACACAAACAGTTATGGGAAACATTTTTTAAAAGGTCAAAATAAGTGGAGAGATACGCTGTGTTCATGAGTTGGAAGACTCAATATCTCTTATGGTGTCAGTTCTTTCCTAAATGATCTGAGTTTCTAAGGTCCATTGAAATTAGGGAAGGCTTTGTTTCTGTAGAAATTGCCAAGTTTATTTTAAAAGGTATATGAAAATGCAAAAGGCCTAGAAAATAACCAAAGCAGTTTTTAAAATAAAGAAAAAGTTGAGTATTTATCCTACTTGATAACAAGATTCACTATAAAGGTACAAGAATTAAGACATTTTGATAATGGTAAAAAGACAGACATACAGATCAATGTAATAGAATAAAGAATCCACAAATAGGTGTCAAAACAATTTAGTGACAAATGGTGCTGGGTTAACTGGCTATCCTTAGGAAAATAAGTGAGCACTCACTCTAACTTCACACAATACTCACATCATATAAAGACAAATTAACTTTAACTAGATCATAATTCATAATTTGATTTAGAACTAAAAATAAAACCTAAAACTTTATATCATTTTTATACAATTGGTTATTTCTGCAATAGACGGCTGTTATTGTTTTGGTATGTTGAACATATATTCTTTAATCCTGCTAACTTTCTTTTAGAAAAAATACTTTCCTATATTTTCAGCTACTAATATAAATCAGTCACAAATGATGAGAATTACATATTTTCTCTTTCAAACTCATACTATATCTCTCTTTCTATGCTATTTTCTTATTGTTGAAAGCATTGTATATAGTGTTATATAAGATAGGAACTTTGATTGTAGTTATCTTAGCCTTATTTTTAAAGAAATATGTCTCAAGTTGCAACATAAACTGTAATCTTTATTATAGGTTTTGGTAGAAAACAAAAATAAAAACATGTTATGGAATATGTTTACTATATACTTACTATAAATACTTATTGAACATTGAGAAATGCCTTTTTTGCATTTATTGAGAGGAAAATCAGTTTTTTCTTTAGTTTTTTTAGTGTAATTAATTACATGAATGGATTGGTTGCATGGAATGCTATTCATGTTCTTTAAATAAATTTTATTCATTTCCAAATACTTACATGGAATTTTTTTACATCAATGTTTCTGTTTGATATGAGCTTATTTTCTTTACCAGTACTATGCTTATCTGTGTTCGATAATGAAATTATCTAGACATTATATATTTTTATAATTTGAGTGAATACCTTTTCCCCATGTTTTGATTTTTTTTCTTAATGGAGCTGTTGAAGTATTTAAAGCAAGGCATTATCAGATTTGCATTTTATAAAGGTCATTCAGATATCAGAGTGGAGAATTAATTTGAAGGCAATAATACTTTTAGAGTCAGGGAAAGCAGTTAAGATACTGGGTTTCTTTCTTTCTTTTTTTGTAATATGAGTAGAAATGACAAGACAGTGGGGAAAGAGAAGGATTTAAGAGCTGTCAGTAAGGTAAAGTCCATATAACGTAATGGCCATTATACATGTGGGGCAAAGGATAATGAAGTTTACATGTCTCTGGTTTGGGACTCTGATAAAACCATTGCTTAGATATGAGGTATGGGACAAAAATGGTTATAATAATTTTTATGTGTCTAAGACAATTAGCAATCATTTAGGATTTACAGATATAAGACTCTGAGGAGAAATTAATTCTACCGATGCCTGTATGAGAAAGGATAGAGATTTTGTTTGTAGCCACAGGAATAGATAAAAATATTTAACTTTCATGAAGCAAATTTGCAGTATGCAAGAGCTCCATGAATTGTGAAGTAAATTACAGAAGAGTTGTGAAAACTATGATTTTGCCTTGTTTTACTTTTTGTTTGTTTTTCCATTAACATCACTTCTTACTGAGCTGTATTTTGGAGTCAATGTAACAATGGCTTTAAATCTGAGGCCTCAAAACATGGAATTTAAAGAATCGCCCAAATTCTTTACAACCAAGCGGTATGGTAACTGGACTGCAGTTTTCCCTCTGTATTCATAGTCCTGGATCTCAGACTACTAAGGGGGTTCTTTAAATAGACAAATTAGCACAAACGTGACAAGTCTTTTTTTTTTTTTTTATAGTCCTGATGTGTAATTTAGGGCAGAAGTAATTTTGGAGGGTATGAAGGACTCCCACATAAGAAGAAAATATAAGTGCAAAATGTTGGGTAGGATTCTTTGAACCTTTGTGGACTAATAGAAAACGATCCTTCTAAGATGGTAATATTGGCGGGGAAATAGAGTGGAACCTGAGCACACCTCTAGTAAAAGCCTTCACTGAATGGCTTAACACCTTGTTGTATAAAGAGAATATAGGCCTTATCTTCACAGAAAATGTATCCAAGCTATCGTTCTTGTGCAAATGAACGTCAATGCTTTATTCCTAAGATTTCACCTACAGAAGGAGTATCATGTAAGCTCCTTTTATTCCCCAAAGTGGCTGCTCTGGAAAGGAGTCCTGATGCGTGGCAGAGGAAAGCTAGCTGTACTGTGCTTGAACAAAGAGGGGGCACGTCTGCAAGATTTCCAATTGTATGTGGAGCCAATAAAGAAGCAACTGGGAGTTCCGCCACACAGCGAATCTAAGGAATAGATTGCTAATTTGGCATTGCCAGTTACACTTCCTCCAGGCCCATAATTAAAATTGAGTTTCTGGGCACTATGGAGACGCCAGATTTGCTCTGTGCCTGAGGGGCTTGTAAATTGGCTGCTTTTGCAAACTGCTTTCTCTCTTTTAGGTCAAGAGGAGGAAAATTAATGTATTTGTTCAGTTGAATAAATGTTCCCCTTGTGGTTTGAAAGAAGAGATTTGCCTCCCTAACCCTCTAAGATTACATACAAAGAGAGAATTGGCTTTGGGCGAAGTTAGGCTTGCTGCAAAAAGTTGTCTTTCTACTGAATTACAGTACTGTGCTTTTTCTTTAGAGACACATGACCCCAGTTTTGCCTTCCATATGCCCAAGGCTTCCATCCTTTTCTGATATAGTGTGATCTAGCTGTAAGCACTGTCTTACATGTGCTAATAGACAATGCCTGTAGATTCCCACAAAAAGTTCAAGATGTCCTTGGTAAGTATTTGCTGTAGGTATCTTTCTGCTGATTTTGGTGCCTAGAACCTAGATGCTTTGCACCTGGTTTCGCCTCTGCTGACAGACACCAGTATCCTTCAGAGTCCCAAGGTCACAAAATTGAGAAACCTATGAGAACCTGGTATGGCAACATCTCTTCATGAGCCATGCAAAAGTAGAGGCCATGTTACTCTCTGCCTCATGTTGCATTTGTGTAAAAATTAGTAATAAAATTGATAGGAGGCCCTTATATTGGACTCCTGAATTCTCCCACATGTAAACTTAGTTCATCTTCTCAACAGCCTTCTGATTCAGGGTTTTAGGCATTGCAGGCAGAGGTTTAGAGAGAAGGGAGGTGTTCCTTACTTTTAAGACTCTCTTTTATTTCCCTTGAGTGTTCTGGTATAAGGAGTTCTTGCCACTCTAACTGAGTCTGAAATTTAATATCTCCTAGCACTGCTCCATTTTGAGTATCTCTAATCTACTCTGACCCTGTAGGACCTGCTCTGGATTACCTCTCACGTGGTCTCTCCATGAGCATGCTCAACTTCCAGTGAAGGATTCCTGGGGGAACCTGGGAAATGAAGCCCCTCATTCTTCTGGGACCCATCCTCCGCACATTCTCCTCCTCTTTTCTAAGCTTCCTGTCACTTTGCATCCACTTCCGCCATCCTGACCTCTGATATCTGCTGCCTAATCTCAGCAGGATAGCGATACTTGGTCAGGGAAGGGCAGCTGGCCAAAAGTAGTCTCACAAGGAGTAAGACTTAGGTTGGCCTATTTTCAATGCCTAAAAGCAGCTACGTCATATATTTTGTCTATTTCATAGTTATTTAGTTGCTAGTCTGGTAGCAGTTTGTCTCTGTTGGTCAGAACTATAGCTTCTTAATTATGCAGTGAGAAATAATTTAATTGGAAAAATTTTCCTCCCAAATTATTGGAAGAATAAAAGGTACTAACTGTATAAAATTCTACAACTGTTTTTTTTTTATTTTATTCTGTTCAAATCTCTATACACTAGATGCAAATATCAATTGGATTTTTTAAAAAGCATTTTTTTGTGTGTACTGTGTTAAGTCACCCAAAGGACAGAGGCTGGGACCTAAATGTTGTTGAAGACTCAGACTGTGACACAGAGCTCAGCACAGAAGACACTCAAAAAATTATTCTTAAGATTTTAAAATGTGAAATAAATGTTAATGTAATAAATTATATAACCATTCTTTAGAGAAAATATTTTTATGTTCTGAACTGTAGGATTTTCTTAAAAGCACAGATTCTTAAATGCAGAAATTATGGTTGAGTGTCAGAAAAACATGAAATATTTTCCATGGTGAAGCATTATATGCTAAAGAAGGCTAAAGGGTGGATGGAGGCTAGATCAACCTAAAGTCAGAGGCTTTAAATTAGATTTCTATATTGATATGGGATTTGGATAACATTAATGATATCCTTTTATTGTATGGCATCCACTCACAATGGCTATTAATAAATGTAGAGCCCAACACTGAGTTCTAAATTTGTTGATCTTGTTTAATCTTACAGTTAGTTTTCCTTAAAATGTATGGGACTTGTGCAAGATCATAGGCTAAAATATTGGGCTGGAATTGGAAATGCCTGTATGGAGGTATTGAAATTGTATATACATATTAAAATTATTTTGCTCATATAAAGGTATTAAACTTGCATAAGAGCAACACTGGGTGTGTAGTTGAGTTTAACAAAGTAAATATCACTCAAAGTACCTAAGAATTAAAATCTTTGGAATTATTTATGCTACTAAGAGTATATATTTTTAAACTGTATTATTCTATTCAATTACCTTTATAACAGACTTATTAAGAACCTTTGGAACAAAGGAAAAGAATTTTGAGTTTGGAGTTGATATAAATAGGTTTGAAACTTTGTCATTTCATGTTTTTTTACATGAGATAATTTTTTGTGACCTTAAGCTGATTTTAAAAACTTTGTTGTGTATCTCACACTTAATGTGAGACTTAAATAATGAATTTGAGAAAACCTAATAGATTTGTTCAACATATGTTTGCTGAATAAGTTAATGCTTAATGCTAGCACAGTGTATGTGCATGTGTGTGTATGTGTACAATGGGAAAGCTTGGTTCTTAATATTACTTATGCTGAATGCCACTAAAAGTTAAATCTTAATATACCTTAGAGTAAATGCTTCACATTCATGAACAAAATAGAGAAGAGAGTATTATAATAATCCAGTAAATTATTTTTTCTTTGAATATTTACAAAATGTATGTATCTAATCTAAATTTAAGCATTTTCCTGGGTAAGCCATTTTCCTTTGAGACACTTGCATATTCATAATTACAAAAGTTCATAAAAGGCTTGTATCTGGTACCCCAGGGGTCATCTTTGAAAAAAATCTTCTAGTGACTTAATCTATGAATGTTAAGTCCTTAGCTCCAGCCAATTTCAACAAACGTGAAGTAGCAAGATTAAGAAATTGAGACGTTTAAATGATATTGAAACATAAACAGTGAGAAAACACCTTAATTGTGATGCCCTCATTATATAAATGACAGAAACAGAAATGTAAAAACGTAAGAGTTTATTCTAAAAAATAACATTAGCCATATCAAAAGTGAAAGAAAAAATACATACGGTCTACTGGCAGGTAAACTTAAAAAAAAAAAAAAAAGATGAGGGACGTGGTAGGAAAAAGACTTGCTAAACTATTTCAGCTTCTTTTCTTGAATTTCATTTAATCATTCTGTTCACAAAGGCTCTTAAACTGCTTGGGTAGAGCTTTAATTGACATTACCATGGAGTGTCAGTGTTTGTTACCTTCACGCAATCCTAACAAATTTTCTCTTCCAACATAAAGCATGTTTACAATCACATAAACTGGGAGGAGGATCATCATCATATTTCATTCCACATGCTGGTTGTGAATCCTCAGCTAAGTAAAGTTAAGTTACTCCCCTGATGGTATCTCCAGTGATGTCTCATTGTGCTCATAAGGAAAGGCAATCCTCACCAGTGGCTTGCAAACTTCCATCTCTTCTGGCCTGCAAATCTCTATACACATTTTCCCATTGGGCATAAGGGAACTTTTGGGCATAAAGGTAATATTCTATAATCTTGACTGGATACGATTTACTTAAGTGGTTATATGGATGACCATTCAGAAAAAAAAAATTCAAAATGCATTGATCTATATGTTTAAATGGATACATTTTATTATGTGAGTTATATCTAATAAAGTTGAGTAGATAACACAGAGAAGGAGGAGAAAAAGGAAGAGCAGAAGGAGCCCATCAACCTCAAATAAAATTTATTTGGCCTATTAATGAAAGGTTACACTTCCATTTCACTCCAAGTTTCTTGAATAAAAAGGAAAGAGGTTTATATCAGCTTATAAATAACTTTGTAGATAGGGCAGAAAATATAAGAAATTATAGAGAGTAAAATTTAAGTCACACAGTTATAAAGTATTCAAATTCAGTGTATATTTACTGTGATATTTTTTGGTGCTTTTATTTTATATGGTGGCAATGAAACTAATTCTATAAATCTATGTTCTGTTTCTTTCTCCTTAATTTTAAGATTTTTTATATCATTCACAATGAACAGAGGAGCACAGCTCTGGAGGACTCTGAATCCCCAGTCCTGGCTGTCAGCTCTACAAAATGGAGCACAGATTGCAGTCTGGCCACAGAATAATCAAGCTAGGGCCTCCTTTGATTACAGTCACTGGCTGATATCGGATATTACTAGGAGCATTGTAGGCATACCCCAATCAACAGCAATATGAATTTCTTACTTAGGTTGCATGCAAATTTTTCCTCTAGTCAGCTTGGAGAGTCAGCATCATCCTTGGATTTTTCTCAGAAAGTTTTCCCCAAAAGTTTGAGTTGTTAATTTAGTGAGGGAAGAAATTTTGCTATTAGCATATATAATAGTAGAGAAAGAATGCAGAGAAAACATACACTTACTCTTCCCTCCGCACTCAATTGCCAAAACAGAACATCTACAAAATTTTCACTTACGATACTATGTCCCATTGGATTCAACCATACACTGAAAAAATCAGTTTACCTCAAAATGTAGTTAGTCTTGTGATACAGTTTAATTTGTGCCAAATAATTCTTTGTAGAATTTCTAAAGTGAATCTTTAAATTAATTCTCGAGATATTTTGCTTAGAAGTAATTTCTACAGACATTATATGAACACATAACTAAATTTTATTTTCCTGAAAAATTTTGAATATTGATATTATATTCTGATGATATTGGTTTTACTAGAAAAATCCATCCTATTCAGTATATAAACTAGAGAAATGTTAGTGGTTACTGCTCAACAGACTTATGTAAGAGATCTTATCTAATTGTCTCTGATTGCTTCCTTGGGTTTCTAGTGATTAATTATGCCTAATTATTCATTGATTATTTGGAAAATCACATTTAAATTTTTTCTTCTAGGAAAAGAATAGGTAAAGTAAATCCTCTAGAAAAAAAAAAGGATAGGCCAGGTGCGGTGGCTGACGCCTGTAATCCTAGCACTCTGGGAGGCCGAGGAGAGTGGATCCCTCAAGGTCAGGAGTTCTAGACCAGCCTGAGCAAGAGTGAGACCCCGTCTCTATCAAAAAATAGAAAGAAATTATCTGGACAACTAAAAAAATATATATATAGAAAAAATTAGCCAGGCATGGTGGCACATGCCTGTAGTCCCAGCTACTCGGGAGGCTGAGGCAGGAGGATTGCTTGAGCCCAGGAGTTTGAGGTTGCTGTGAGCTAGGATGACGCCATGGCACTCTAGCCTGGGCAACACAGTGAGACTCTGTCTCAAAAAAAAAAAAAATGTTACTTCCCTCAAACCTCTAACTGTACAACTTTCTTCTTCATAACAGCATCACTTTTTAAGGGGGAGAAAGGCTAATGGATTTTAGCATCTTTTTTCTTGTATCATAGAAAGAGGTCAGGAACTGATGTCTAAAAACCTTTTCAGGGGAATTAAAAGTCTTCTCAGAGGAAAGGATTTAAGGAGAATGCTTCTGAGTGTGAGAGCTGGCAGAGACAAGACTGGTGAGAATATGTCGGCATTCCTCACACTCAGAATAAACTTGAGGTTAAGTTTCAGAGGCAGGCAGCTCTTCATATGCACAGTGCTCTGTGTACCGGGAGAGGACGGCAGCCTGTACACACGTTCTGTAGGCTCCATAGAGTATTCTATGAAGGGACACACAGCTCTGCCTAAGAACAAGGCGTGGGGACCAGCACTCAGCAGTTCCAATATCTGAGCGAAAGTAAGGAAGGCTGCCGTCAGACACTGCAGACGATTCCCTCTTTCCTAATTGTAGCATCATAAACACAGGATTAACGTATAATCCAATCCATGTTTGGGGGGGAAGAGGGCTTCCTAGAGGTGGAAAGTTTAAACTGTTAAGCAAGTGAGTGGATTTATTTAAATTTTATAAATTTGATTTATAAAAAATAAAGGAAAGCCATAAGATATGACCTGCATCCCACTGTCATGAACACAAATTGGTATTTACTACCTTTACTCTCTGCAGTTGACCATGTCATCTACTTCAGAGAGAAAAGAGAAGTTGTCATAGAAAACCCTTTCGAGTCTCTGTCCAAACACGTGAGAGCTTCATCAAACCTTTCTTCCCTCATTTCTATCTACAAGGAAACAGACATACCTCCCTTTGTGTAAAATTAACCCTGATTCTTGTGCTGTGGGTCATGCTCCCTTCTACGTCCTAAGGGACTGTAACCTTTCCATCACCTTCTCCCCAGGATATTTACTCTATACCGCCTCCAACTACTTCCTTATCATTTTTCTGCCTAACACAGGCAAACTTCTTGAAAGAGCCCTATATACATGGGATTCATCTTTTCATCACTTCTCAGTTATTCCGCCAACATTAGTATCTGGCGCCAGGCTGACCGCTGGGATATGATCGTGAGAAAGTCAGAATTCAGCAGGGAAGACACGACTGAAAATGCAGTTACAGAAACAAGCTCTACGTTGAAGCCGCCCTTTCCCTAATGGAAGCTGCATCCTCCCTGAGGTCTTCCCCTGCAACCCTCTGAACAGGGGGCTGTGTTTCAGAGGTGGGTCGATATCCTCGGTGGTGTCACTGCCTCTTTCGGATCATTTTCCCTTCATGCTCTGCAAAAATCCCAGCTTTGTATCGTGTCTTCCTATTATAGGACTCACTATCTTTCATTATTTTGATTGTTCATAAACCCTGATCATTCTACTTATTTCTTAATGATTCTGGTCAGTTTCTCCAATACTATTTGTGTTCGTTTGCTAGGGCTGCTGGAACAAAATACTGTGAATCGGGTGTCTTAACAGGAATTTATTGCCTCATAGTTCTGGAGGCTAAAGGTCAAAAATTGAGCTGTGGGCCGGTTGCTTCCTTCGAGGGCTGAGAGGGAAGGTCTGCTCCAGGCCTCGCTCCTTGGCGTGTAGACAGCTGTCTCCTCCCTGCGTCTCTTTCCGTCACCTTCCTTCTATGCATGTCTGCGTCCAAATTTCCTCTCCTCGCAAGTACACTAGTCATGTTGGAAAAACGCTATCTTCAAATAAGGTCATATTCTGAGGCACTGGGGGCCAGGACTTCAACCCATGAATCTTGGAAGACATAATTCGACCCATGAACACGATTCTCGCCTCATCCAGTGTTTCAAAACACAACCTGCTGAACCTTCCCACACTCTGACCTCTCAGCCCATTGAATTCACTGAAGAAATTGTTTTTCACCTTTTCTCAGCCCTTCACTTCCATAGTCATCTTTTAGGTGTTGTGATGGCCCCAACGACAGTGCTGCGTGTACTCATGTTGTGCCCTCACCCTCCGACCACCACGACTTCCTGTGGTTTCAGGTCGCTCCTATCGATTTCTCAATTTTAGTATGGTTCTACCTACTGTAACTTCAGTTCTATTGATGATACCAACTTATCATTGTCTCCCTCACTCCCTTGATGTTGTCTCTTCTCTTCTTACCTATCTTAAATTCCACTGAGAGCATTATGATTATTTTCTTGCATATATCCTTGGCTCCCTTGATACATTTTTGCTCCATCACACACTCCTGACAAAACTGAACTCTCCACGTTCCCCATACCTGTATCTATGCAACTGGATATGCCTGGATAGTCTAGCTCTTGCATCATGGTTAGTCTCCCCTCACTGTCTGTCCTAATTCTTGGTAGCTTCATTGTACATGGAGGTGACCCTTCTAATACTCCAGACTCAGTTCTTTGTCCTCCCCTCCAATTATGGTTTTCATCTACCATTGCTCAGACATTCCCTCTCAAGGTCACGCCCTACATTTTTAACTACTCTTTACTGCACCTGATCCCTACTTCTGGCGTCTCACTCTCTGACACTTATCTGTACCTCTTCTCTTGCCAGCTCTCCCCCTCTTGATCCCCACTGGAATTAAAATCTATTAATCTACTTCCTTTTCAGTGTCCTTTAACCAACAGATATCTTTTCATTTCCTTACCTAAGTACCATAGTCTCTCATTATACTCTCTTATTCATTAATATATCCCCAATTTCTTTGCCTTTCTCATTCCCTTTACTTCTACCACCAACTAGCAAGTCATTCCTTTGTTCCTTTTTACAAACAAACTTTTTATTTTTTATTTTTATTTTTGAGAGATTTCCACTTTTTCACCCATTAGAGTGCAGTGGTGGCATCATAGCTCACTGCAACCTCACATTCCTGGGCTCAAGTGATGCTCCCACCTCAGCTCCCGAGAGTGCTAGAATTACAGGCGTGAGCTACCGCGCCTGGCTTGCAAACTTATGAAGATTGTCTAGAACTAGTGTTCCTAATTTGTCTTCTACCGCTATTTCCCAAACCTACTCCGATCTGACATTCTTCACCTCCACTCCACGGCAAGAACTCTTACCAGGGTAAATAGTGATCACTGCGTTGTTAACTTCAATCAGCATTTCTCAGTCCTTATGTTATACAACCTGAACTGAATGATTTTAGGGACTATTTACTGATCAGACTGAACAGAATTTGGTGAATTATGAGGTATGAGAAGAGAGGGCTGGTGAAAAGTCAGAATTGTGACTTTACAAATTGGAGGATAATGGTGTCATCTAATTTTTAGTAAAAGAAAAAAAAATGGAAATGATGTTGAATGAAGGTGGAGAAATTAGTTCAATTTGAATATGCTATATCAGTTTTTCCTGCAACATACTCAAACGGAAAGAACCAGTAGGCAGTTGAATATATTGTGGTGAAGAGAAGTTTGAGTTAATGATTTAGGTAAAGGAATCGTTAGTTTATGGACAGTTGACTCCACGAGAGCAGATGTGACCACACAGGGAACAGGAATGTGCACAATGCAGACAAAAGGCACTGGAGTATCTCAAGAGTGACATGGTCAATGCTGACAAAGGCCGTGAAGACATTCACCAGACCGAGTGACAAAGAGAGCAGTGGTGACCTTGCCCGGCCAGTTTCAGTGATATGACTGCAGACGTCAGACTGAACTGGGTAGAGACATGGGGGAACAAGAAGATTTCACGCCTGCCACTGAAGACAACGCATTTGAGAAATTTTCCTGTGAAAATGTCATGGCAGGAGTTTTAAAAGTGTATGCGTATGTCTGCAGAGAGATATGGAGAGAGAAAGAGAGAGACAGAGAGAACAGCCAGTGATTTTGGGGGAAAGATAAAGTTAGGTAACAAGGATGAATTAAAGAGTGAAGTCTCTGAGGAGGAACAAGAGGATGGGTCCACAGCATAAGTGAAGGCATTAGTATAATATTAGTTAAAAGAAAGGACATATTTTCCTTGTGACAGAAGCTAAAGTTCTGTAGGTTTTCGGTGGTTTAGTGGCAAGATTTTAAGGAAGCTCTTATTTGTCTAGATCTATTTCTTTTCTTTTTTCTTTTCTTCTGTGTCATAGAAGCCAAGCTCAACGGTGAGAATGAGATGGAGATAGAAAAAGCATTATGAGAAAAATGAAGAATATCTGAAACAGCCTCTGTTGGTAACTGGACAGACAACTTACAAGAGAAATATAGAAGTGTAAGGTGCTTATGTGTAATCAGAAAAATAAAATAATTGTCAGAAGCATTTTTATAATATCTTACTTTTTGATCAACCTGACAACTTAGAAATTTTGTTCTGTATACCTAATCATACTTAATTTGTAAAACACACATGCATTTCGAAAATCGACTTTGAAATTTTAATAACAATTGAAGTGTATTTATTATTCATTTTTATTTTAGAAATAAACTAATAACATTTTTAAACTTGTTTATACTTACCCATGCTGGCAATTATGCTGTGCACAGGTAGTCTGGAAGGTCCGTGATAAAATGACCCTGACACATTGCTTTTTCTCTGCTGGTCTTGGTTCTTAAATGCTGAATTCTCTTCTTTGGTAATATTAATATAAAAACATGTGTCTGTAGAATTCATAATGTATCGAGGACCTGGATTCAGCAAAATGTTTTTATTATCCTCCCTCCTAACACCAATCAAACAGACACCAAACCTTAATTTAAAAAAGAAAATAAAAGAGTTTAAGAATTGTAATTCAGCACTTTAGACTTTTTTCAAGTTTATATACGTAAGAAAATTGGTAGACTAATTTTTTTTTACAGGAAAAGAAACTATGTTTTTAGTGTGTTGTAAAATCAACTGAGTTGATTATGACCAGTATAAATGTATATTTTACTGAAAAAGAATGGAAGAGAATAGAAAACATCAGGGTGCATGCAATATAGTAAGAGTATTATTGTTCTGTAAATTTTTACGAAACATTTCCTTTGGTCAAAATATACAAACAATATTTCTTACGTTGGTCAAAAAAGTTTTAAAACTGTTGGTTGAAAGGAAAAAAGCAACCCAAGGTCACATGAGAAAGAACCAAAGCCCCTGAATTTCTTTAATACTGTTTCTATCATATTTGGTTTACTTAGAATTTTAGAAAAAACATTTTTAAATAGTCCTAAATAGGTGTACAGTTTAATTAGGAGAAATAACAACCTTTGAATGTAATAGGCTACTTAAAAAAATTCTTGTCTACTTTTTTTGGGTTACTTCTCAAACACAAATTATCTTGAATATTTTTACTTCATTATGTCTTAATGTGTTATAAAATGAAGTTTAAAATCAAAGTAGAACACAGATGTACCTCTACTTATGATGGAGTTACATCCCAATAAACCCATCATAAGTTGAAAATATTAAGTAAAAAATGCATTTAACATACCTAACCTATCAACAACATGGCTTAGCCTAATCCGCCTTAATATGCTCAGAACACTTCCATTGTGTACAGCTCGGAAAAATCATTTAACACAAAGCTTATTTTGTAACAGTATTAAATATCTAATGTAATTTATTGAATACTGCACTAAAAGTGAAAACAGAATGGTTGTATGGATATCAAAGTATAGGTATTACTGAATGTGATTGATTTTATACCATTGTATAGTAAAAAAAAATCATAAATCAAGGCATTATATGTCAGGGACCACCTGAATGTTACATATTAGATAGTGGAATATACTAGATATATTATAAGTCCCACAACTATATTATATTAATGCATTTTAGTACAGATAATATATTTTCATAATATATATACATTTTTATTTCTTAAGTAAATAATTTTTTCTCCAAAAGGAAAAAAATAATATTCCATGTTTGAAGTGGAAGGTAATGTCCTTTATTTTTTAACTTAATTCTCTGGCCAAACCAGATGCCACCATCAGAGATTGTTTTGTTTTCATGGATAGTTTTTACAAAAATTATTATTACTTTGTTTAAATTTTTAATCAATACTTTAAAATTTAGATCTGTAAAGATGATTTTCATTTGTTTGTGAACTCCTAATGGATTACAATATTTTAAAATGAGAGTTTAAAAGACGCTAAAGTAAATAGTCCTACTAACTTATACAATGTAAACTGTTGAGACCATACAGAGGCCACAGTTCAAATGGTGCAAACTCATGCCAAAAATTCCAGAATACTTGAAACTCAAGAGCACTAATATGAGCTGAATTTTAGAAAATTGTGTTTAAATGGTATGCCCCATTGATTGATGGATATTTTTATTCCATTCTGGAAACAGAAACATACTTTTTGTGAGCATGGAAAGAAGCATATGTAAAACTCTTTCCTTCATATTCAGCAAAAAATGTACTCTCTTCCAAAACAATGTGGTAGACTTCATTCCCAGAGCATCTTCCGTACGTCTTCTGCCATTGTTCTGGCGATTGCTGGCCTTCTCTGCAATACAAGCACACACACATACACACACACAAAAAGAGAAACAGTGAGTGTGGTTAAAAAACCAGTTGTCATACAACAACTGTGTCCAACTGTAAGAACTGACAAGCACTATTTCAAGAAGTATAGGCATGGTGCTTTGAACTCTGTATGATGAAATGACATGCAAGAGTTCCTACAAAAATTTGGAAGTTAACACCATATATATATACACACACACACACAAGCTTGAGAAATGGCAGTTTCCTAGAAAGTGGGAGTTTTATCAGGACCCAGCTAATGAAGCTGGAAAGCATTCAGTCTGACCATGAATCAATGAGACACAGCATTCTATATTTATTCTCTCTTTATGTATATCCCGTCACGTACATTCTATATACAACATTTGTTTTATAGTCTCCATAATGTTGCCAACTTTATCTCATTGATAATACCTGCTTGGCTCCTGTAGGTGTTTGATTTTGCTCTGTATTTAAAATTACAAATGTATCTATTTCAATTTATCATTTCATGTCGTAGAAAATATACTCTTCATTTCCGTTCATATCAACGCAATGGCTTTCTTCTAATTGTGCAGGAATCAAGGAAAGATATTTCTTTGTGATAAAAATAAGGCTTCTGCAATGGACTGAATGTTCATGTCCCCCAAAATTCATATGATTAAACCCTAATTCCAATGTGACGGTATTTGGAGGTGAGGTCTTTGGGAGGCAATTAAGTCATAGGGTGAAGCACTCATGAATAGGATTGGTGCTCTTATGAAACAGAGGCCGAAGAGCCAGCTCTCTTTCTGCCATGTGAAAATGCAATGAGAAGTCAGCAGTCTACGACCTAGAAGAGGCTCTCACCAGGACTCAGCCAGGTTGGCATGCAGATCTTGGACTTACAGCCTTCAGTACCGTGAGAAATAAATTTCTGTTGCTTATAAACAACCCAGTCTAGGCAATTTGTAATAGCAGCCTGAACTAAGACAGTCTCCGAAAGAGATGACGCCAAAGCATTTCTAAAAAGCAGACAAGTTTACTACAAAAAGTACATTTTCTTTTGCTCTAAAATGTTCTGCTTTGGCTCACCTAACTCATTGGCCTCAGAAATATATTGAAAATTCAATTTATGAGAAATTTATAATGAATATATAAATATATTTTTTTCATTTTATACAATAAACTCATTTACCTTTGCTAAATAAAGCTTATGAACTCTACAAGAAATGCACATTTTAGAAGCAAAGTGATAAATATATACAAATCAAAATATTTCATCATAATCTCTATTAGATTCTTAATGGATGAAAAATGACAAGTCTTGACTACATTATTTAGAATTTAAAAAACACTTTAAACTCTGAGTGTTGCCTAAAAGATTATTATGGAGAGGGAACATCTGTAAACATTTTGAGTGCATCGGTAAGTTTTAAAAAATCATATATTTTCAAAGTATGCTCCTCTTGTGCCTCATTCCTTCTTAAATGTGCGTAAGAGACAACAGTCTGTGCCCTGGAGTCTGACTGCTTGACCTGAGTCCCAGCTTTGCAGTTTTCTGTGAGTTATTTAACTTCTCAGTGCTTCTTTATCTCTTCTGTGGAAAACAGTGTCAGCCTGAGGTAGCACAAAGAAATCACTTAGGAATCATTGAGATCATGGAAAACACTTAGTAAATGTTAGCTGTCAGTATTATTTTGCTGCTATGTGCTCCCCATTGCTAAATTTGGGATCCATTTTCAACATTTCCAGTCAACCTACCAAACAATAATGTTCTTAAAACCTTTACATGTTCTTCTATGATATTAATATATTTTTGGAAATAGGAAAGCCAAACACTTTTGATTATTGATTGCATATGACTATGTTTACCTACTATTTCATAAGAACGACTATTCCTGGTGGAGAAGACTTTCCCTTTGTTAAAAAAAATAAAATTATCTTTGTTGTGTGCCACCTTACAGTTTGGCAAGATGGTACTTGGCAAAGACAAAACCAAGCCGAAGGGCTGAAAACATAAGAGAAGGTGCTGGTAATTTATCAGGATTTGTTTGCGATCCAAAAGGCAGTACTGGGTCAAATAATTATCATCCCAGGGTACTAAAAGCCATTCAAGAGAGTCATAAATCTGATTCTGAAAGCTGAAATGGGAACATGGTGTGGTAACTTGAAAGGGAACAGAAATGGACGGCCTGAGACAAGGACTGTTCAGACGGATTTCTTTAAATCGTCTGCTTGTCTTACTATTTTATATGGGCACGTCTCACCTCAGGAAGCACTGTTTCTTTAGTATTTCATTTCTTTAAGATTTCCTTTTCTTATGATTTCTTCAAAGCCTCTAATAGGTAAAGAAGAACCTCTAAGTCCAACTAAATGTAAATACATAAATTTTTCTCTTTTCAGCTCATGTTACTTGCCTAAGAAATGTTAGACATTAGAAATTCCACTTAATACCAATGGGTGTGTCTCATTTCCACTGATTAATTTCTACACACAACATTTTTGAGCACCTGCAAAGTTCCACGAAGGGTTTTAGATTCAAAAGTTATGACAGTTAACGAAAGGGAAACAACACTCTCTCCTGGAGTAGCTAGTGGGGGAAGACAGACAATAAACAAAAGAATAAATTGTTGTGCTAGAAGTGATAAGTGGTGGGGAGAAAAATAGGGCAGGGAGGGAACTAATATTTGAGGGGGTAGAATAAAATGGAAATAGTGTGACTGAAGGTCTCACTGAGGGGGCGACACACGCGTAAACATCCTGGAGAGGTGGAAGAGCTCGTCACGTAGACGTGCGGAAGGGGACCGCTCTGGGCAGAAGTAGCTACAACGCTTCCCTGAGCTGGGGGTGCTGGGGATGGCCAAGGAAACACAGGGAAGCCAGTGTGGCTGGAGTTGAGGGAGGAGGAGAAAACGGGGCTTGGAGGTAACTGGCCAGGAAGAGGGGTCATCTAGGACTTCATGAAATTTTACAACGGCTTCGGCCTTTATGTGGGATGCTTTGGCAGCCATTGGAGGGTTTCAAATATGGGCGCAAGCAGATCTGACTTACATTTTACAAAAATCCCTCTGGTCAATGTGTTAAAATAGATTGAAGAAGGGGCAGTGACTGGTGATGAGGTTATTGCAAAGATCCAGCTATTACAGATGATGATGGTTTGGGCCAGGTAGATTGTGGGTGTGTTCTGAAGGATTTGCCAATAGAAGAGAAAAAATATATGTAGCAATCTTTTTTTGTTTTTTGAGACAGAGTCTCACTCTTTTGCCCGGGCTAGAGTGAGTGCCATGGCGTCAGCCTAGCTCACAGCAACCTCAAACTCCTGGGCTCAAGCGATCTCCCTGCCTCAGCCTCCCGAGTAGCTGGGACTACAGGCATGCACCACCATGCCCGGCTAATTTTTTCTATATATTTTTAGTTTTCCAATTAATTTCTTTCTAATTTTAGTAGAGACGGGGTCTCGCTCTTGCTCAGGCTGGTTTTGAACTCCTGAGCTCAAACAATCCGCCCACCTCGG
>CAUYRB010037973.1:0-13769 GCA_963574695.1 Propithecus perrieri
TATAGAAAAAATTAGCCGGGCATGGTGGCGCATGCCTGTAGTCCCAGCTACTCGGGAGGCTGAGGCAGGAGGATCGCTTGAGCCCAGGAGTTTGAAGTTGCTGTGAGCTAGGATGACGCCATGGCACTCTAGCCCGGGCAAGAGAAGTGAGACTCTGTCTCAAAAAAAAAAAAAAAAGAACAAAGGCAAAATACACACATTCCAAATGAAGCAAAACTAAGATGTAAATCGGCTGACGTCAGGCCTGCTTTAAAGGAAATGCTAAAGGAAGGAAGTTTGGTGGAATCGCCAGTCCAGCCGTCCCAGTATTTCCCACAGCACCGTCAGCAGCCAGAGTCTGCAGCCGGATCAATGTCCTAGAAAAACGTGAAAAAAGAGAAGTGAGAGGGGAGGGAGAAGCCTGCGCCCTCCTCCCACGATCGACATGGCAGACCTCCCTGACGCCCCTGGGGAAGGAAATGGCTTGGTCAGCCGCTGGCCAAGACCCCCCCAGGTGCTCCCTCCAGGTGCTGTAGTCCGGCGGTCCCCAACCTTTTTGGCACCAGGGACCGCTTTCATGGAAGACAGTTTTTCCACGGAGGCGGGGTGGGGTGGGAGATGTTTTCAGGATGGTTCAAGCTCATTGCATTTATTGTGCAGTCAACCCGCTCTGCTAATGATGATCTGTATTTGCAGCCGCTCCCCGGTGCCGGCATCACCGTCTCAGATCATCAGGCCCAGGTGCTCGTAAGGAGCCGCAGCCTGGATCTTGCGCACGCGCAGTTTGCAGCGGGGTTTGGGCTCTCGGGAGACTCCAACGCCGCTGCCGCTCTGCCAGGAGGCGGAGCGCACACGGTGATGCCAGAAAACATGAAGTTTCGCTCACCTGCTGCGCGACTCGGTCCCTAACAGGCCGGTACTGGTCCGGCCTGGGGAGTGGGGACCACAGCTCTAGCTGACTGAGCCACTCTGTGCCCCGGGGCCTTTGCACGTGTGGTTCCCCCGCCTGCATCTCTGCCCCAGCCAGTGCGCCCGGAAGGAGGCGCGGAGAAGGGCACGACCCAGGCAAAGGCAGGAGGCGGAGCCCGGCCCGCAGGACCGAGGGAAATGGCACCTGCCACCAGGAGCTCCACCGGGTCGCTGAGCTCCGACTCGAAGCGGTTGGGCCCCCAGGAGCGGTAGCGGCAGCTGTAGTTGCCGGCGTGCTGGGGCCCCACGTAGGTCAGCACGAAGTCCGTCCAGGGCTGCGTGGCCGAGAGCCTGTGCAAAGCCTCCGTCTCACTCACGCGCAGCAGCTCGACGGTGACGTCGGGGAGGTGGCCTTCGCAGCGCAGGACGGCGTCACGGCCCGGCGTCGCCGCCCCGCTCCACAGCGCCCGCAGCCGCGGCCGGGGAGGCGGTCCTGGGCGGGCAGGGGGTCAGCGCGTGAGGCCCAGCCCCAGTCCCCTCCCCTGCCCGCGCCCTCCGCACCGCCGGGCCGGGCCTCAGCCGCGCTGAGCCCCCTGCCCCGGCTGCATCCCGAGCCGCGGAGCTTTTCTGCGCGCACGGGCTCCGCCTGCACCGCAGCCTCCGCGCCTCCCGCGTCCCCGCCGCCCTCCCCCGGGACCCTGCGCGTCCCCAGCGCCAGGTGCTCTGAGGCTTCTTGGGTCCCCACCGGGCACTTAGGACACGTGCAGGGAAGGAAGAAATGACCAAGGGAAACGGTGTTCCTTATAGAGGGCACGGCCCAAAATTCTGGCGGCGGAACCTGTGCCCAGAGGCTCTGCGCCGCCCCTGCCCCATGGAGGCCTCGAGGGGAAATCACGAGGACAGACCCCAGGGAGGGCGAGGGCCTGGGGAGAACTACACGTGCTGTGGGCCAGGGGCCCAGGGAGGGGCACGGTGACAGTCCAGTATGACAACTGACGGCGCAGCACGGGGAAACTGAGGCACCGACAGGCGCAAAGCCGGCAGGAATTTGAACAGGAGGACCCGGCCCGTCCTCCACGCTCCCCGCTGGCTCACGTCCGTGCGAAATGCGCCAAAGCGTCCCGGGACCCTCGGCCGCCGCCCCCAGCCCCGTCCCCCTCCCTGCAGGCGCAGGCGATGGGGCCCGAGGGCCGCGGTCCTCGCGCGCTCACCGTGCACCTGCAGCTCCACGCGCGCGCTGGGCGCCGAGCCCGAGAACGGCGGCTCCGGGTCCACGTAGACGCAGCTGTAGTTGGCCGAGTCGGCCACCGAGACGTTGGGCAGCTCGAACTGGGCTTCGGTCCCCGCGGGGCTCAGCAGACGGCGCACCCGGCGCCCGCCCTCGTCCTCGCGCACCAGGGCGAAGCGCAGGCCGACCAGGGGCGCCTGGCACCGCAGCCGCACGAGCGTGCCGGGCTCTGGGCTGCGACTCGCCGGCTCGGCCGAGAGCCCGGGCGGGGGCAGCTTCTCTGCGGAGGAGGATGCGGGCTGAGCCCGGCGCCCGGCGGGTGGCCCGGGCCGGACGCGTGGCCCGCTTCGCGGTCTTTGCCCGGCCTGAGTCTTCCGCCTGCGGTGATGTGCCCGGCTCCCTCCCTCGCCTCCTCAGGGAGGCCCGCGGGGACCACCCTGCTGAAAGCCGCACCACCCGCCGGCCTCTGGTGCCCTGTCCTTCTTGGAGCTCTCTCACACGTCCCTTCACTGTTTCTTATTAATTTGTTTATCTACGAAAACAGACGGGGCAGGAGGACACGCTTTGTCCACGGCTTGGTGTTTTCCTGCACGTGGCTGCTCGAGTGGAGTGGGGCGCGGTGCACCGTCTGGGGGATGCGCACGCTTGCAGCTCTGACTTGGGTGGGGCAGGGGCAATATACGTAACCTAAACATTTGTACCCCCGTAATACGCTGAAACAAAAAAAAATAGTGGATTCGCCCCGCGACTGTCTGCCGGGCACCGCCCCAAGGCCCGCCCACCTGGGGCACCTGTGAGCTCGCTGGGCGTGGGGCTCACAGCCCAGTGCTCAGTCAGGGTTTGCCAGGTATCTCTGAGCCCACGGCGAGCGGTCGGAGACGCAGCGCAGCCCGGCTGCCGGGCAGGCCTCGGCGCCACGCAGACCTGGGGGGCCAAGGGGACCCCGGGCGGGCGGGCCGTGCGGCCTGTGCCAGACCTGAAGACCCAACTGTCCGCTGGGCCTCGGGTTGCCACGCTCGTTGCCCCTTTCGCCGTTGAGGAAACCGAGTGGGGGCGGGGCGGATGAGTTGGGACCGGCCCCCCCAGAGCCCTGCACTTCCGGGGACCCTACACCGGGGCCCTGCTCCTGGCCCCCAGGACCGTCCCTGCGCGGCCGCCGGCTCACCGTCGCTCAGGGTCAGCTCCGCCGGCGCGCTGTCCCCGGACCAGGCGGCCCGCTGGTCGTGCAGCCGGTAGCGGCAGGTGTAGGGGCCGCCGTCGCCCGGGGCCAGGGCCTTCAGGTGGAAGAAGGTGCGGTCCGGGCTGGTGCTGCTGGAGGACACCAGTAGCTCCTTCTCGCCCCGCCGCAGCTGGAAGTTCACGCCGCTCAGGGGCGCCACGCAGATGAGGGTTGCGCTGTCGCGAGGGTGCAAGACCCCGCTGGACTCTCCCTGGGGTCTCAGCACAGGTGGCGGCGGTGCGGCTGCAATGCAGGGAGGGTCACTGCGCGGCCAGAGGGCAGGACACCCCCTGCTGCAAGTTCCCTGCCAGAGCTACCATCTGCCCAGTCTCCAGCTCTCTGCCCTCCGCCCTCTGCCCTCTTGGTGGCAGCCCCGGGAACACCCTTTGGATGTCCTTTGGGCATCCTCCGCCCAGACTCCTTTGCAACCTCCAGGCCCAGGCAACTGCGTGGCTAGTACCCTGGACCTGGTCCTGGGCAGGGGTATTCAGTGTTGGAGGTCAAGGCCAATGTGGCTTTGCGCTCCAAGATTCTCCTCCCCCAGAAGCCCTCTGAGACCATAAACAGTCACCGAGTTCCTTGATGGTCACAGTGGCGCTGGGCTCCGAGGGGGTGCCTGCCGCATGGTTCCGGTAGCTGCAGCTGTAGGTGCCAGCCTGGTGGACAGGGAAGGTGGCCTGCACGTCCTCCCCGGCCTCGGCTACCTCCAGATACTCATCATCCCCTTCTCGCCTCAGCAGAAAGGTCACACCTTGCAGCCCCCCGTGGCACACCAGTGTCGCATTCAGGCCGGGTGTGATCCAGGACACTGGCTCTGCCAAGAGCCGGGGTCCAGGCAAGGACTCTGCAGGTGGGGTGGGGTTGATGAGTGGTTCTGGGTGGCTCAGGAGACGGATGTGAGGGAGACAGGAGGGAGGGCATCGGGAAAAGGGCGGCAGGGACAGGCAGAAACAAGGTGTGCAGCAAGAGGAGGAGGTGTCTGAGCTGCCCCCGGGGGATGCAATCATTCATTCCTCAAACCCTCTGGGGTCAGTACGAACATCATCCGCTTTGACAGATGGGAAAACCGAGGCTTGGAGATGTCAGGGGACTTGGGGGAAGGAAGGGCCCCCACAGTCCCCTCCCCACGGCCTCCCGGGCCCTGTTAATGCTCACTTGGCCCTGTCACCTCCATGAGGTTGCTCAGCTCAGTCCATCCACTGCCCAAGCCCGAGCGGCAGCGGTAGAGGCCCCGGGTGTCACCTGTCAGCAGGAACCGGTGCTTGATGGCAGGTGAGTCGAGGTGCATGAGCTCCCGGGACACCCCATCCTTGAACAGCTGGAAATCCAGGGTGGGCAGGCGGGCCTGGCAGGTCAGCGTCACATTGGCCCAGGGTTCCAGCAGCGATTCAGACTCTGCCCACAGGCTGGGCTGGGTCTGAAAAACTGTGAGGGGCAGCTGGCATCAGCTGGGCGCTGCAGGGCTGGGGCGTCCACCCCCGGGCCTGCAGCCACCATCCCAGGCCCCGGCCTGTACTCACACACGGCTGCCTCTGTCACTGGGCCCAGGGTGAGACCTGTGGAGACAGCGCCCGTGAGGCCCCCAATTCCACCCCAGGCCCCTGCCCCGGGGGACCCCAGGCTGCAGACCCCTCACCCCAGAGCAGCAGGAAAGACACCGGCGAGGACATGGTGGTCACGCTGGCTCCAGCCGCTGTGAGCGTCCGCAGCAATGAAGCCTGAGCGAGGGTCGGGCCAGTGGGACACTGACCCCTTGCCTTGTTTGTCCTTCCCGGAAGGCGGGGGTGGGGCCTGCGAGGGGCAGGGACAAAGGGCAGCCCTCGAAGGCCAGCCAGGGCCTCGGGATCCCCAGCGACACTGACGATCAATAATAACAGATAATCATTAACTGAACCGATAGAGCAGTATTAATAAAATGATCGTAGAATCACCTCGTTCTCAGATAGGCGCTGGGGTCCTTTCCCAGGAGGGGACACCGAGTCCTCCCCACCCAGAAGCCCGGCTGCGCCCCTCGAGAGGCGCCGAAGGTGAGGGCGTCTGGGGCTGTCCTCGCTCGTCCTGGGGGCTGAGGTCCCTTCCCCACTGCTGGTCAGTGCTGCGCTGTGTGACCCGTGCCCCCCACCCCTGCCGGGACGTGTGCTCCAGTGCGGACGGTCGCCAGAGCTGCTGGCGTCACTGCCACGGCTGCCTGGGGGCCGGACCTCCCCCCACTGACAGCGCCGCCTGTGGGGATGGAATGCAGGGATGAGACCCCGGTGCTCGGCGGAGGCCCTGTCACCCCCAACCCCAGCCGTCTGGTCTCCACCCTGGTGTCCCAGCCCCAGCTGGCCGCCACGGTGAGGGCCCACGGAAACCTCCCGCCTTCCTCCTCACTCAGTCACTCGACGCGCATTTACCGAGCGTCTGCTGCGTGCCGGACACAGGACGACAGTGGGAACACACTGACCCAGGCCCTTTCCACACGCAGCCTGGGCTGCTCAGGGAGAGAGAAGGCAGAGGCGAGGTGCCAGAAAAACACAAATCCATGACATAGCGGGGGCTGGGAGGCAGAGGAGCCACATGGCATCCAAGGGTCCGGGAAGCCTTCTTGGGGAGCAGAGATTTGAATGAGGCCAGGACGTTGAGCCCTGCAGATAACTGGGCAGAGGGAACAGCGGTGCAAAGGCTGGGAGGTGGGACCACAACGAGGGAGCTAGGACAGCAGGCGCAGAGCAAGTGAGGGCCAGAGGGGCGGGAGGAGCACGGAGACGCAACGGAGACCAGCTGCACAGGGCCCGCGGGCACCGCTGAGTAGGAGGGGAGCTTGGGAGACTCCCGACGTCCCTTCCACGTTTGCTGAGCACCAGACCAGAGCCAGCACCTGGAGGGAGGCTGTGTGTTCCAGCCTTTGCAGAAGAGACAACCAAGTGCCAAGGCTTGAAGGCATCACTGAAGGCGTGACCAGGCCTGGTGCTTTTTTGGCACGCTCAACAACCCCTCGCTGCACCCTCCTCAGCTCTTGTGCTACCACCTCCGCCCTGGGGTTCCCCCAGCCCCAGGCATGGTGGCAGCTTCCTGCAAGTGTTAGTCTCTGAGTTCCTGGCACATCCCACTTTTGCTCTCTGAGCCTTGCAGAAAAACCTGCACAACCAGGTCCCTAACTTATACCCCCTCTGTCTGAAATACATAGTGTCATTTCTATTTCCTTACTGGGCCCCAACTGATAGGGTGCTTGCTATCGACAAGGGTCCCAAGAAACAGACCAACAAAGATGAGATTCTGGGATGGACTGGGTTCTGACTTCAGTCCGGAACGCAGTGCTGAGCTTCCTGCCAACAGAATATGGGACACTGGAGAGCCACAGTATGCGGTCACATCCTGTCTGCTCTATCACCTGTGGTTGCTTGAGCTGCAGCGTCGACGGAAGTCTGCACCTTGGGAGACCAACTGGCTACTGCACTGGTGACCACGTGGACTGCGGGGCGGGGTGGCTGCTCGTGGCTGTGCTGGAGCTTATGGAAAGAAATGACAAGCTCAGGGCTCTAAATCCACAGCTCAAGACACAGAGAACCAGGGAACTTCTAGGCCAGCTCTTAAAGAATTTGATTTCTTGCAAAGAGCAAATATAGCTGAAACTTAGATACGAACCTAATCGTGTGTATTGCAGAATTACAAACTGCATCGAATTCACAAACTCACCAAATGTCAAATGTCCTCTGTAAGAGTTAGGTCAAGGAGGGGGACCCTGAGGCTTGGAATGGGGTCGAGTTCATTCAGACGACACTGAGAATCTCGTAGCACCCTGACCAGAGGCTGAGCTAGCTCGCTCTCGCCAAGACAGCACACCTGAATCCACAGCCGCAATTAGAGTCTCAGTCTAGCAGCTCAGTGTTCTCCTCCAGGACCCATCTGTCTTCCGCATGGCCAGGTGGTCAGGTAGAAGGGGGTGTGGCGAGAATTGCCACCCTGCATCTTTCAAGTCCTTGATGGTGGCCCTAATCTCTGTAATTCCCCAGGGGATGTGGTCTTGCTTCTGATTTGTCATCCTGCCACAGAGGGGACATCCTAGGGGCTTCTGCTTGGACCCTCCAACGTTAAGGACCCTCATCCTACAGGTCAAAGAGCCAATGTGGTGATTCTGTCATTTGCTGAGTATTGTCTCTTCCAGTTTTCCACCCTCACGCCAGGGAAATCACCAGAGTAGGTGCACACACACAACGAGCCACAGGAGACGAGCACGGGCCATAAAACCCTGCTTTGTCCAGTAGACAGCAGAGACTTTCAGGATTAGCCTCAACTCAGAGTCAGTCTCTCTCAACTCCTAAAAGGTCTGGGTATTTCGCCCACCCCCCGCCTCCTGGGAACTGGCAGCAGACCTTTGAGGAAGATCTACCATCCTACTGTCTATTCTTTTTTTTCAGGGACAGGGTCTTGCTATATTGCCATTTGGACTCCTGGGCTCAAGCGATCCACCTGCTTCAGCCTTCTGAGTAGCTGCGACTACAGACACACACCACCGTCCCTGGCCCACCATCTATTCTTGTGGTAGGACTGGTTCTTCCTTAAAAGGGGTGGATCTCCTTTCAATTGAGGGGCACTGTACCCGGGAACTGACCTAGGTCTAGAAACTGGGGGACACGCTACGACTCTTGCAGTTGCCTTGTAAGGGGCCCCCGTTCCCTCCAACCATCCCTTACTGCCCTAGACCTCTAATGAGTCTGGCATGCTCCAAATGGGCACATGTAAAATCTACGCTTAAGCATACTGTTATACCCCAAAAGAACTGCAAGGTCTGTTCATGTAATTGGCACAAACCTGGAGAACGAATATGGGAACGACATCTCAGGGTATTTGACCAAGGAGGATGGGATGCAACATTGGGCTGGATCAAATTTATCCACATGGGGCAATTTGATTTACCATTAGCTCCTGCAGGTGGAAGGATATTGTTTGTTTGGTAGGTTGACTAAGACCTGGACTCAGTGGAGGCCCAAATTCAACAAGGCGGAGCTGCCAGAACTCCCCTGGTATAATTGGTGAATCCAAAAGCTCTGGGATATAGGAAACGCTGAAGTGTGTTCAGCTTGTGCGGAGTCACGCATGCACGCACACAGTCCGAGGAGGAGACTTGTGATAACAGCACTGGGCACCTGCCTCCCTGCAAATCGCTGCAGTGCCGTCCTCGAGGGCCCTAGGAGACGCTGTCATTGAAATGGCCACCCTGGTTTCGATGGACATAAGACCGGCGTGACAGCGCTCAGATGACAAGGCCTAGCTGCCAGATTTGCATTTACCATCGTGGGCAGCAGGAACCAGGAAATCATCAGAAGGTTTTAACTCTTAGGAAAGGAGGGGCTGCCTCTGCCGGGGAGGGAGGCTCAGGACCACATGAAGGGGTGGAGCTCCTCGCCCTCACAGCTGTTGATCTGCGGACGCTTTTTCTCTACCGATACGCAAGGATCACCAGCTCTGTCTTCTTTCTGCTTGGCAAGGACAACTGGACACCTTCACGGCTTGCCAAGGGCTGTCAGAGCAACTTCCTTATTCTCTGTCATTATCTCTGCAGAGATCTCGGTCACTCAGACTTCCCACCGACTATCATGCCCATCTGCCACCCGGATGACCCTAGCTGATTAGATCTGATGAGCACAAAGTGGCAAGTACGTTAATGACCAAGTCAGTCACACGCGTGCCAGGGGCCCCGCCCCACAGTGTAAGTGCCTAGTGGTCTGGAGCCTGCTCCAACGCAACTCCTACCAAGAGTGGAGGAGAGAACTGAGGCAAGATGGAGGGGTGGGGGCAAGAGCTGAGAATGGAGGATTGTCCCCTCCCCTCTCCTCTAGCCTAGGCCTCCTGGCCCCACTGAGGTCCCCAGAGCAAGGCCTCTGACCTCCCGGCCCTTGGCTGGAGACCTGAAGTCTTTCTGAAACCTCAGTCCCAGCTGGGGCAGAGGGAAGGGGGCAGGAACCTCACAACCAGCGTCCTTTCCCGAATCTCCGTTTCACCTGCTCCTGAGACCAGGGCGCCCGCCGGAGCCGCAGTTCTTGCCCATCTCTTCTTTGCTTCTCTTCCAGAAGCAAAATCTGCACCTCTGCCCAGTGAACCACTCCCTCGGTGCATGACACGCCCTGGGGTCACCGGTGGGGTTGGGTAACGGGGACCGTCTTTCTGGCCATGACCCTTTGCACCCATTCACTCTGCTCTGCGCTCCCAGCACGCGCAGCAGCCCCACCTGCGGCCCAAGACGCAGGGCCGGCAGCCAGCAAACTGATGCCCCTGGGGGCCACACCCAGCCGCCCGACCTCGGCTCAGGAGCGGCCTGGGGCAGGACAGGGTGCAGCCCGGGTGCTGCCTCCAGGGCTCGCTGAGGTGGGAGCGGGGGTTGAAGGGCTTCCCACACGCGCCAGTGGCCTCATGTAGTCGGGGCAGGTGTGGGGCCTCTCGCCTGCGTGGACTTCAGGTACCTGACCAGGCAGGAGCTCGCGCTGCACACCTTGCCGCACTCCCCACTGGCGGTCCGGCTCCCAGGGACAGGTGAGGGGCTAGGCGCCAGGTGTTCGGGGTCACTTCTGGGCCCAGCCCCATCCCTCCCACAGTCTGCAGGCTAGAGGGTGGCTGAGGCCGCTGACCGTCCCTGGACCCTCAGGGCCTCTCCAGGGCCTTCCCAGGATGCCCAGCCCCCAGAGCGGCCCTTGGCCTTCCTCTGGAGTCACCTGCAGGGTCCACGATGCTGGAGACTCCACCTCGCCTCTGTGACCTGGAACAGGAGAGAACGAAGGCAAGTGTCTCAGGGAACGCAAGGAACAGCAGACAGGCGGCTTCGGGTCTCAGGAGTGACATGGTGCAGGTGGGCTGGGGTCAGGCCCCTGACATGGGCAGCCAGCACCTCCCCTTCTCCTGGTGGCCTTGGACGCCAGAGCCCTTCAGCCTGGAGCAGCAAGGCCAGCAGGTGGGGCTGCAGATCCTGGATTGCCGAGGGCAGGCAGCACCTGAGGGGCCTCTGAGCTGACCCCGGCCTGGCACAGGTGTGGATCCCAGGACGTCTGTCTGAGTGTTGTCTGAGATGGGACCACCAAGCTCCCACGCATCACTGTCACTTTCCCACAGTTCCCCACAGCCTCCCACTCCCTCCAGCCCCACTTGCAGCTCAGCTAGCGATTGTGAGCCAGGGCTTTGGAGGAAACGCACCCAGCTCCCAGCCCAGCCCCCACTCACCCGGAGCCCTGGCCCAGCGGGCTCCTGCTCTGCAGCCCTTCCATCGAGGCAGCAGCCTCTTTGGCACTGCCTGGCCGCTGCCTTTGCACAAAGGTGTGGATCTCAGGGGGCCAGTGTGTGTCCAGGAACTGCTCCAGCACCAGCAGCTCCAACATCTGCTCCTTGGCACAAGCCTCGGGCTACAGCCACGGGCAGCACAGCTCTTGTAGTTGAGCCAGGGCCCCGCGGGGCTCCACTGCCTCCTTGCAGCAGAACCCCTGGCAGCACTGATCTCACGGCCAGGCTCACCCACCATCGGTGCTAGTGGACTGCGGAGGACCTGGGGGCCCAGGGCCAATGCCTTGCTCATCTGGGCGGCCATCATGTCCCTTCCCAGGGAAGGCAGGGCAGCTGCATGGCCCAGGGTACTTCCTCTGGAGTAGGAAATACAAAGGTCAGCCTGTGAGCACAGTGAGGCCACGCAGTTCCCCACACACACCGTGGGCTCTTGTACCCTCCCCTTCCCTGCTTTTCCTGAGGGCCCTGCCCTGGCTTCATCCTGGCTCCCTTCACCCTGCACTGAGAATGCCTAAGGCAGAGATTGCAAACTACACAGCTGGGATCAGATTTGACTGGCAGATGAATCCTGTTTGACTTCCCCCTCCACAAGTGTTTTAAAAATTTGAGTTAGTTGCCAATATTAAAAAGTAATCAGGCCAGGTATGGTGGCTCACGCCTGTGATGCTAGCACTCTGGGAGGCCAAGGTGGGAAGATCACTTGAGGTCAGGAGTTCCAGACCAGCCTGAGCAAGAACGAGACCCATCTCTACAATCAGCTGGAAGCAGTGGTGCACGCCTGTGATCCCAGCTACTCGGGAGGCTGAGGCAGGAGAACTGTGTGAGCCCAGGAGTTTGAGGTTGCTGTGAGACAGGCTGATGCCACGGCACTCCGGCCCAGGTGACAGAGCAAGACTCTGTCTCAAAAAGTAATAAATAAATAAGAAAATTTAAAAATTAAAAGTAATCAGATGCCAGTGGGAATGTAAAATGGTGCAGGCTACGTGGAAACGCACTGGCAGTTCCTCAAAAGGTTAAACATAGAGTTATCACATAACTCAGCAATTCCACTCCTAGGTAACTACTCAAGACAAATGAAAATGTGTACACACAAAAACCTGTACTCAACTATCATGGCAACATTGATAACAGCCAAAAAGTGGAAACGAGCCAAATATCCATCAACTAATGAATGAATAAAATGTGGTCTATACACCCACACAATGGAATATTATTCAGCCATAAAAAAGTTCTCATAAGACCATAAGGTGAATCAGCCTTGAAAATATGCTAAGCGGAAAAATTCAGAAACAAAAGACCTCATATTATATGATTTCATTTATATAAAATGTCCAGAATAGAGAAATATGTAAGAGACAGAAAGCAGATTAGTGGTTGCCAGGAGCTACAAGAGAGAAACGGGCGTGAGGCTAATAGGTACAGTTTCTTGGGGGTGATGAAAATGTTCTGGAATTAGTGGTGATGACTGCACAAGTCTGTTAATATACTAAAAACCACTGAATTATATACTTTAAAAGGGTGGATTTTATGGCATGTGAATTATATTTTTAAAAAGTCATCAACCAATCGCAAAAGGTTATATACAATATGATTCCATTTATGCAACATTCTTGAAATGACAAAATTACAGAACTAGAGAAGAGAGTGCTAGTTGACAGAAGTTAAGGCGAGGACGGGGGCAGGAAGGAAGTGTGTGCAGCTATAAAAGGGCAACAGGAGGAATCCTTGTGGCGATGAAAATGTTCTGCATCTTGACTGTTTCAATGTGAACATCTTGGTGGTAATATCGTACTCTAGTCTTTCAGGATGCTCCCTTTGAAGAAAACTGGGTAAAGAGTACATAGTGTATGTGTTACTTCTTACAGCACATGAATTTATAAGTGTTGCAAAATCAAAAGTTTTTTAAGGTAATCAGATTCCAATAAACATCCATATTTGTGACTTGAAGAACCAGAAGACCTGGCCCCCCTCGGAGGCTCATGTTTCTGAGGGTATAACTGCCCCACGTGCAAGAAAACATTTTTTTATAGTTTGGGTTTTTTTTTTTTTGTAGTTCTCTTATGTTTCAAGTTCCTAGGCCAGTAAAATTTGCTGACAAGAACTTTGTAACTTTCTGTTGCACTAATGCAATCCCTTTTGAATTTCTTTTCCAGAAGTGGGGGAGCCTCCTTACAACCAGGTGATAACTACAAAGACTTACGCCACCTGTCTGTCTGGAGAACACAAAATAAGGGCCACCCCAGCACGGATTGTGCCCAAGGACCCTCTGAGCAGCCTACTCCCTGCATCCTGCCTACCCACAAGGCTGAAAACATGAACCGTATTAACCCCTAGCTCATTAGACTACTAAAATCCCCTTGTGAGGGGATTTATGCACCATTTTTTGATCACGGGATGCATGATTTCTCAGTACCCTCGCGTGCCCTGCACTCCACCCCAAACATGTAATGATGCTCACTCCCCTCTTGCATTATTCATTTCACCTCCAGAAAAACCCCTGACCCTGCTGGTTGGGGAGGCTGATTTGAGGCAGTCCGGTTCTCCCACCTCCTGGTTGATGCGTCCTCCACAATAAATCCTTTCTTCCTTGACAATCTTCGCTGTCTCAGTAATGAGCCTTCTGCGCCCCAAGCAACAAAGAGACCCCCTTGTGGGTTCATTAACAAGGGTGGGGCAGGGCCTGTGCTGCAGGTCCCCCACGCCTCCAACCGGGCTCCCTGGCGAGGAGACTGCCCCCGCTGTGGGAGAGCATCCGAACGCCCCAGGTCCTTCCTGTCTGCCCCCACGGCTGCAGCCTCCCCACCATCCTCACAGCCGGCCTGTGCGCCCTTTCCGTGCCTGAACGCCTACTCACCACGTGATCTCCCAACAACGGGCACTCATCTGACGGCTCACGCTATGTGTACCCCCCACCCGAGCGAACTACGAGGCTCATTTGTGAACAACCTGCGGACCAGAACGCGCGGAGGGACACGCACACTCGCACTACCGCCTTCCTGCCCCGACCCCGTCACCTCTGGCCCACGCTGAGCCACTTCCGGGCCGCTCTGGGCGGCGCGGAGGCCTAGCTCTCGGTGGCCCCTGAGGGGGCCCCCCCCCGCGCTGTCCTGCACGGCGGAGGCGGCGGGAGTCTTGGGGGCGGGTCCTAGCTGGCTGTGTGGCGACCGTCCAGCCGGCTCACCG